>JAJPUD010012238.1:0-31002 GCA_023553655.1 Myrmecobius fasciatus
GCCCTGGGGCAGTTTGCCGATTTGACTTCCGGTCTGAGGCTGGTCGGGCTAGATTCGCACCAGGACCACGTTTTCAGCTGTTCTCGATCCACCCCCTTCCAAAGGCAGATCTGCCAAAGCACCTGCCCGCAAGCAGAGCAAAGTGGCCCAGGTGTCTCCCAGGGGCTTCCTGGGTGCCCAAAATCCGCCCCTCTATCGCAGCCCTGACTTCCGCCCCGGCTGGAGTCCTGATCGCGACCAGAGGCCGATTTCCCCTGAGGCTAACCTTCTCCGGAGTTCTTTCAAGGTAGATTTTTGATAGAAGTGCGTTGTAGTCCAAATGCTTGGCGAGGACCTCACTCAGAAACCAGTTTTAAGGCTTACTTTGTCTGGGTTTGAGGGAATGTTGGAGGGAGTTCACAGAGAAAGCTGTCCGCAGTTCGCCATCTTGGCTCCGCCCGCAAACACATTTTCTTAATGAAGAAACTGAATAGGGGATGATTAATCTTGGGCCATGAACACAGAGAATAATTTTTATCTGAAATTCTGGAGGGATTGGGTGTGGACTAAGACTAAGACAAGTATAATAGAAGAGCAACTTCCTTATAGCAATGAAGAAAAGCTGCTTTTGGTAATGAGATTCTCTGATTCTTGGCCTTTCCACTTTCTACCAGTGTCAACTTGGGCAGATCTTGTAGCTTCTCTGATTTCTAGTTTCTTTATCTGCAAAATGAGAAGATTAGACTCAATAGGCTTTAAGGTTTCCTAAGATCTAAAAATATTAGCATTATTATTACCACTATTTTTGCTACTAATATTATTACTACTATGACTATTGCTACTACTTCTACTGCTGTAGCTACTATGACTATTACTACTATTGCTACTGCTATTATTGCTACTGCTACTGTTGCTACTCCTCCAATTATTATTACTAGTACTACTATTTTAACTACAGCTGCTATTACTGCTGTTACAAAAACCATTACTGCTATAACTTTAGCATTGCTGCTGCTACTATTACTATTTCTATTACTGCAACTACTACTATGACTACTACAATAATTATTATTAATTTTGTTGCTACTATGATGTTTATTACACTAGTGCTACTGTTGCTGCTGCTGCTACAATTATTACTATTGCAGCTATTACTACTGCTATTATCCATTACTACTGCTACATTTATCATTACTACAATTACTATTACTACTTATTTTACTTCTACTATTGCTGTAGCAGCTGCTGCAGCTACTACTAGTGCTACCACTATCACTATATGACATATTTTTGGCTAAGTCAGATCTTCTCTATGCTTTGGTTTCTTGACATGTAAAAAAAAAAAAAAAAAAAAAGGAGCTAAATATGATGATTTCCAAGGTCCAGTCTCTAGCTAAATCTATAATCCTGTAATTTGGGCAAGAGATTCCAAGATAATACAGCTGAAGTTGGGTGCAAACCATACTGGAAAATATATAAAATAATTCTACTGATATGCATGTACACACGTGCATTTTGCTTCAAATTAGAATGAAAAATTCTGTGGGGCTTGCTTCTAATCTCCATTTATTGTTCCATGACCAATTCCCCAGTTGGCCAAGCTTTCAGTGCCCTCTGGGTTTTGCAATAAAAACTTGCCACAAATTGCCTAGGGCCCTTTGAGGCCTGATGCCATGAATTCATCAGAGTTTCTTCAGGAACCTGTCACAATGAGTATTTTATTTTAGTTTTTAACCATGAATTCCATATCAAGCAAGAAAAAAACATTTCCAGGGGCACCGTGGTCATTTTGAGAACACAGATAGGGGACATTCAAAATCTTCAATAATAGTAAATAGACGAATTTTTCCATTGTCATAAGTGGCCATGAATTTAAAGTTAGGGGAAAAAAATATCAGAAATCACCTCATCCAGTTCCTGCATCTTTCAAACAAGTAAACTGGGGCCCCAAAAGAAGAAATTACTTAGCAAATCTGCAGCTATTATACACACACACACACACACACATACACACACACACACAGACACACACACACACACACGAATAGCAATTTGTACATAATAGATTTGCAGTGTCATGTTCAATCATTTGATTTTTATCATACTATATTGTGAAAATACTTTTTTATTTCATAAATTAATTTTTTAAAATTATGTAGCCATAAGGGACTTCAGAGACTGTTGAGTCCATCTCACAGAGAAGTAAGGTGAAGACCAGGGAATGGAAATAAGTACCTGAGTTCCTTCAAATAATCCTCCTATTGAAGAGTCTCCAGGCTAATTCTGGTCTCTATCCCCAAAAAGCCTTGTAAACATTTTTCCTTTAAAATATGATTTCTACAATTGAAGTAGGTACTTTTGTTTGACCTGACCAGAGAAGAGAATAGTAGGTCTCTATGAAAACAAACAAAAGGTGGGAGGAGCAAAGAAAATGAAAGCAGAAGCCTCTGGGAACTAATTTCTTTTATGATTTAGCTTAAAAAAACACAGAATACAAATCACAGAACTGTTTGTGAATCAGTGCTGCTCTTTCTGATTGGTCCCATTTTCAGATGGTAGAGATGGACTCTAGTTTAGATTCTAGCAGCTGTGAAGGTCTTTTGTATCTGGGGAATTGACAGAGGCCATACTATCTCATAGGAGATGGGGCTGGCCCATTAAGGTTGGCAAGGCGACTGAATGGTACTTAATAAATGTTTCCTAATTGATTGAAGTTATTTCACTTCTGCTTGCCTCAGCTTCCTCAAATGAAAAATGGGGATAATAATAGTGCCTACCTTCCAGGATTGTTGTGAATAGATGTTGAGGAGATGAAGTGAGATAATCTTTGTAAAGCACTTATCCCATTGCCTGTCACACAGTTGGTGCTACATTAATGCTTATTTACTTTTTCCTTTAACACTTTCAATACAAAAACAAAGCTGAGACAGTTTCTTCTCTTAAAGTGCTCATGTTTTAATGGAATAATTAATGTACAAAAAAGAAGATATAAAGTAATCTCATTGGGGAATTAATAGAATTAGTGATTTCTAGATACATGAATAAATGGACAGAGTTCCAGAAATAAAGTAGGAGAATTAAGGATCAAACCATATTATCATGGATCCCTCTCTTATTTTACAGATAAGGAAACTGATCCAAAGATGGAATGGGATTTTCCTGGGGTGACAGAACTTGTGAGCCAAAGGCTGGTTGGGAACTTTGGATTTCCTGCAGCTGAACCCATTTCTCTGTCTACTACAATGCTCTAGTTTTATCATTTATCATCTGAGTGACTTTGAGTAATTCCTTTCACCCCTTTCAGCCTATGTTTTTCATTTGTAAAATATTTTCAGAATTCCCTTTTAACTGGAGTTGTTTGCTGGTGGGATATTCTATGCCTTCAATGTATCCCATTTGCATTTTTATCCTGTCACACTTCATTTACATGAGGGAAAGAATAAAACGTTCCTGACATATGAGAATGTGAATATTCTGTGGGAGAACCCAGGTAGGGACATTCCAGGTTAAAAGAACACCTCTGAATCCCTGGTGTGGTTTTCTTACATAAATTCACAGTAGATGCAAATGATTGTAAGGCTTCATGGAGCAGAAAAGTCATCTTAGAATTATGAAAACAACACATTGGATGAGTGACTCATGATGGAAGGATAAATGGAAGCTATAGTGTAGTAGGTTTGTTTGGTCACTATCAGTGAAAAATAAGCACTCTTGACTTTCTGAATCAGGCATATAAACTGGCACTCCATATTGTTAACTGAGAAACCCCAGCGGCCCATTGTTATGAAAGGAAGATGGCTCAGCTGAGATTTCTTGACAGATCTCTTGGAAAGCATGACAAATGGTAGATTCTCAGACAGGCAGTTGAGGAGAATGGCATCCTTGGAAGGGGGGTGGATAACAGTGGGAGGAAAAGAATAAAATTGTGCTTGGGTTTAATAGGTCCTGATCAGGCAGGCTGCCCACAAAGTTGGATTTGACTGAAGGAAAAAAGGAATAAGGAGATTGAATTGAGACAGACTCATGAGTGTCCTTAGGAAGAATCCAAGCTGCTGACTTAAGCATTGGACAACAAGTTCTCTTCTCATAAGTAGGAGCCAAAGCTTTAGGATTGCTTGGACACAATAATGCAGACTCCACGATTACACAGACTTTTAAAAGTTTTTCTCTTTTTTTCCTTCCTTCCCTTCTCTTCTTTTCCTCTTTCCTTCTTTCTTTCTTTCCTTCCTTCCTTCATTCTTTCTTTCCACTTCTGTCTCTCTTTCTCTGTTTTTCTGTCTCTGTTTTTCTGTCTTTCTCTAGATGTCTCTGTCTCTGTCTCTATCTGTATCTCTGACTCTCTTTGTGTGTCTCTGTCTCTCTATCTGTTTCTCTATCTCTAAAACTCTCCTCTCTCTCACACACACACACAAATGATGAGTCTATTTTAGACAAAGAGTATAGAAAATGCATCATAGGACAGAAAGTCTTCTTAAACTTAGCCCAATCTCCTTTGAATTCCACATCCATTTTCACTTTGGATGTTATCACTGTTATTCCTGAATCACCACATAATTAAGGACGACAAAAAGAGCAGAGGCATAATCTTTCTAGAGTCTGACATAGATTTAGAAAAAAAAAAATTAGAGGTTTGGAGAATCTCCCATTTTTTATACCTAAAGTTTAATATTCAACTGTTGGAAAGAAGATTTATTTGTGGGCTAGAAATCGATCAATCCATCAATTAAACCCTGATTATTGAGTACTAAATGTTAATTATTATAAATATAAAGGCAAAACTCAAATAGTCCAAAGGAGCTTATATCTATGAGAGAGATAAATATATATGTATATGTGCAAGAGCTATGTATATACACAATACATGTACACACATAAATGTTTATGTATATGCACATGTAAATGCATGCACATGTATGTATATATGCATATATACAAAAGAATTTTAATACTGAAAGATTTGGTTGCCTCTCCTTTAAAGTCCAGCATAGATGCCCACCCCTTCCTTCCTTTAATGAAGGTTCTCTAATTTCTCTGCCCAAGTTATGGCCCCAGATTTTGAACTCTCATGGATTTTGTGCCTCTGGGTGGACCTAAGCATTCTCCTTTCCATCCTGTTCACATAAGGAGTAGGGAGACTCTTGTAAAGGAATAAACTTAGATCTACATTTAATAGACTGGAATTCAAATCCTGATCCTGACACTTTACAAGTGGTTTGACTCTTAGTTGGTCATTTAGCTTCTTTGGCTCTGAATGCACTCACCTCAAAATGGATTCATCATTCACAGACTGCTGACCTCCTCAGATATCACTGAAGAACTTCAAACTATACTTTGGATTCAAGAAAGTCCAATCCAAAACACATTTACTAAGAATCTATGTACTGTCAAGTGTATCTATGTTTATATCTGTCTACTTATACTGTATATGTATGTTTCTATCTTATATCTGTAGCTATATTTATATTCACACAATTCTATATATATATAATATACGTGTAGCATATGTCCATATCTCCATCTCTATATCTGTAACTGAATCTAGATCTGTATCTCTCAATATGCATACTTTTCTATATCTATATTTATACATAGCTATATAAATACATAGAAATTTAGTTTGTATATATACCTACCTAGTATATATTTATATATGTATATGTACATATATTTTATATGTATATTTCTATATCTACACATACATATATGGCAGTTAGTATATGTGTATATCAAATCTGTATCTGTATTTCTATATCTATCTATATGGGTAGATAGAAATAGCTATAAAGATACAGATTTAGAGATAGATACATATACACATACAGAAAGAGATTATATATGTAGATAGATATATATAGAGATGTATGGATAAAAATATAAATAGATATGGATATAATATAGCATACATATCCATATATATTAATATAGATAAAGAATTGTTCTTTAAATATTTGGTAGCATTCACTTGTAAATCCATTTGGCCCTGAGATTTTTTTCTTACAGTGTATTAATAGCCTGTTCTATTTCTTTTTGTAAAATGGGGCCATTTAAGTAATTTACTTCCTCCTTTGGAGATATTGGTAAGTATTCATCCATTTCACTTAGATTATCAGATTTACTGGCATGCCCAACTGCAGTTGCATAAAACAGCCCCTAATTATTATTCTAATTTTCTCTTCATTGGTGGAAAGTCTACTCTTCTCATTTCTGATACTAGAGGTTTGGTTTTCTTTCCTTTTTTCTAATAAAATTGACTAAAAGTTTATCTATTTTGTTGTTTTTTTTTTCATAAAATGAACTTTTTGTTTATTTGTTCAATAGTTTTCCCATGTTCAATTTTTTTAATCTGCCTTTTTATTTTCAGAATTTCAAATTTGGTATGTAATTGGGGGTTTCTAATTTGTTCTTTGTCTAGCTTTAAAAAAAGCTAAAAAACCCAAAAAGTTGCATGACCAATTCATTGATCTCCTTTCCCCTTTTTTTATGCAAGTAAGCATCTAGAGATAAAACTTCCCCTAAATACTGCTTTGGGTTCATCCCATAGATTTTAGTGTGTTATTTCATTATTGTCATTTTCTTGGATGAAATGATCAATTATGTTTATAATTTTTATTTCATCCAGTCATTCTTTAGGATTAGATTATTTAGTTTCCAATTAATTTTTGGAATATTTTCCCTGGTCCTTTATTACATGCAATTTTTATTATATCATGATCTGGAAAAGATGCATTTACTATTTCTGCCTTTGTGAATTTGATTTTTATTTTTATATGCTAATATATGGTCAATTTTTGTGTAAGTTCCATGTACCACTTGGTGACATTACTCTATTATTTATAGTGCCCCTTAGCACGATGTAGTTTCCTTCTTTATCTCTTTCAATTTGCTCTATTTTTGCTTTTGCTTGATCTAAGATCATGCTACCCCTGCTTCAGCTGAAGCACAGTAGATTGTGCTCCAGTCTTTTACCTTTTCTCTGTATGTAACTCTCTGCTTCAAATGTGTTTCTTTTATTATTATTTTCATTAAAGCTTTTTATTTTCAAAACATATGCATTCACCCCTGCAAAACAGTGTGCTCCAAATTTTTCCATCCTTTCTTCCCATCTTCTCCCTTAGATGGCAAATAATACAATATGTATTACATGTGTAATACATATGTAATTCTGCTATACATATTTCCACAATTATCATGCCATATAAGAAAAATCATATCAAAAGGAAAAGTATGAGAAAGAAAACAAAATGCAAGCAAACAATAACAAAAGCAGTGAAAATATTAAGTTGTGATCCACACTCAGTTTTCACTGTCCTCTCTTTAGGTGTAGCTGGCTCTCTCCATCACAAGATCATTGGAACTGGCCTGAATCATTTCCATGTTGAAAAAAGCCACATCTATCAGAACTGTTAATTTTATAATCTTGCTGTTGCCATGTACAATGATCTCCTGATTCTGCTCACTTCACTAAGCATCAGTTCATGTAAATCTCTCTAGGCCTCTCTGAAATCATTCTGCTGATCACTTCTTATAGAATAATAACATTCCATAACATTTATATATCCTAATTTATCCAGCCATTCTCCAAATGATAAGCATCCACTCAGTTTCCAGTTTCTTGAGACTACAAACAAGGCTGCCACAAACATTTTTGCACATGTGATTTTCTTTCCCTCCTTTATGATCTCTTTGTGATACAGGCCCAGTAGAGATACTGCTGGATAAAAGAGTATGAACCATATGATAGCCCTTTGGACATAGTTCCAAATTGCTCTCCATAATGTTTGGATCAGTTCATAACTTTACCAGCAATGTATTAGTGTCCCAGTTTTCCCACATTCCGTCCAACATTTTTCATTATCTTTTGAGTTAATCTAAGAGGTGTGTAGTGGTATCTCAGAATTGTCTTGATTTGCATTCAAATGTGTTTCTTGTAAACAACATATTGTGGGATTCTGAATTTTAATGTCATCTGCTATCTGCTTCTATTTTATGTGAGAGTTTATCCCATTCACATTCACAGTTAAAAATCACTAACTTTGTATTTTGTGTCATCCTAACTTTTCTAAGTTAAACTTTTCTCTATCCTTTTCCCCTATCTTTCCTCCCCAGTGTTTTGTTTCAGACCACCACCTCCCTCAATCTTCTTCTCTTTTATAATCTCTCCCCCCTTTCTTATCCCTTTCCTTTTCTACTTTTGTTCTCCTTACTATTAACCTCCCCCTTTCCTTTCCCCTTTCTTCTTTTACTTCCCTATAGGATAAGACAAGTTTCTGTATTAAACTAAATATATTTGGCATTATTGGTGAAACTGTGAACGGATCCAGCCATTCTGGAGAGCAATTTGGAACTATGCTCAAAAAGTTATCAAACTGTGCATATCTTTTGACCCAGCAGCATCCCAAAGAAGTAATAAAAGAAGGAAAGGGCCCCACATGTGCAAGAATGTTTGTGGCAGCCTTTTTTGTAGTGGCTAGAAACTGGAAACTGAATGGATGCCCATCAATTGGAGAATGGCTGAACAAATTATGGTATATGAATATTATTGTTATGTAATATTATTGTTCTGTGAGAAACGACCAGCAGGATGATTTCAGAGAGGCCTGGAGAGACTTGCATGAACTGATGCTGAGTGAAATGAGCAGAATCAGGAGATCATTATACATGGCAAACAACAATACTGTATGATGATCAATTCTGATAGACATGGCTCTCTTCAACAATGAAATGTTTCAAACCAGTTCCAATTGTTCACTGAAGAAAGCCATATACACCCAGATAGAGGGATGTGAAATGTGGACCACAACATAACATTTTCATGCTCTCTATTGATGTTTGCTTGCATTGTGTTTCTTTCCTATGATTTTATCTTTCTTGTCAATATGATTTCTCCTGCACAAAAAAATGATGCAATAACTATACATATAGTCGATTTCTTAAGTATTTTAACATAATTGTCATGTAGTGGATATTCTGCCATCTAGGAGAAGGGTGGGGAGTAGGGGGGAAAAATTTTGTAACAGAAAGCTTTGTAAGGGCTAAAGTTGAAGAATTACCCATACATATGTTTTGCAAATAAAAATTTTTAATAAAAAGGGGAAGATTTAAGAGTATGATATAAAGACAAAGTAGAGTGTGAGAAAGAGAACAATGTGAAAATTATGGAATGTGGGGTAGCCGTTAAACTATGTAGGACTATGTTACAAGTGATGACTTTGCATTCCATTCTAGATTCAATTGGGAGCCATTGGAGATACTTGAGCAGGAAATGAAATTTACATTTTCATAGAAAATCAGATTGAAACCATGGAGTAAGACACTAGCTAATCAAATGTTGATCATATCAGCAGAAAGACAAATCTTGCAAGTTAGGAAAAAAGATCACTTGGGCCCTCCCCTCTGATAACCACTTAATGTTCTACAAATAAGCCATTGTTGACAAAATTTTCAGTCTCTCTATATTAGTCCCTTATGCAATTTTCCAGTTTTTACTTTCTCTCCTTCTGTCTCAGAAAGTCCCCCATGGGTTTTTCTTGGTATTTGTGTTCCTTTGGTCTTGTGCCCTTCCAAATTCCCATTCCACATTTCCCTCATTAAATTACAAGTCCTCTTCTTCCCCTCAATGTAATTATCTATAACTTTATTGCTCCCTGGCCTTGGATTGCATTTAAATAGAAAATATATAGACATACTTAAGGATTTGCTATTTTGATTAATGTCACCTGGCTGAATTCACTTTCTATTTCGGAAATATAAAACCCCAAAGTTGTCCATCACATTCATGGAACTTGCCACACTTGGGTTATATAGATCTTTCTCTAAATGGGCTTTTGCAGCCTCCAAACAGAATTATTGTTTGTGCTGATCTGGGTCTTCCTTCCCTTGTCTCCCTGCTGCTGTACCCTCTTTGGCCTCTTAGTCTGCTGATTCTCATTTAAGAAGTCTGAAATTTCTCTAATTGACCCCCTTGCCAGTTTTGAATTTGTGAGCCTCAGGCATAACCTAATTTTTCTCTTTTTAACCAGTTTTCTGCACTTAACCTCTTAGTTGGATTTTCTCCATGACTTTAAGCATGTCTTTGTTTCTTTCTGTTTTTTTTTCATTACTCTGTCACTGTCCCTATTGCATGTGGCCTGATCATGGACTATTTGAAATCTTGGTCTTCCTTCCTAATATTGTCATTATGTATGTGAGATTCAGGATCCCTCATAACTAGAATAGAATCAAGATTCTTCTAGAAGAAAGAAAATTTATTTTTCAAAATTTGTTTTATTTTTAATTTATGGAATAAAACAAGTAGATTTCCAGTTTTATGTACATTAATATATATACATACATATATATACACACACAAATATATATACATATAGTATTTTAAGAAACCAAAATTTAGAGGATGCTTGCCCAGCTTGGATTCCTTAGCAACTAGAGACAACTGAGTTTAGCACCTATTTAAGATGAATAATAAGTTGTAATTATCAGTGTTTTTCTACTCATTTTCAGTCTCCTTTCCTGGGTCTTCATTTATTTCTTGTTGACAAATTATGAGTATCCCACAAAGTTCTATTATATGACCTATATTCTTTTCCCAATACAAACTATCTCTTAGTGATTTCATTCATTCATACAACATCTCTATACAAATGACTCTTAGAAGTAGATATGCAGCCTAGGAATTTCCTGAGATCTAGTTCCACATTATTTATGAATTAGGGATATGTCAGACTGGTATCCTGTAGTCATCTCAAACTCAACACATACAAAATAGAACTTACTATCTTTCTTTGGGCCTAACTTTTTTACTTCTGTTGAGGGGGACTTCAAGTCATTAAGATTTGTAACTTTAGAGTCATCCTTGAATCAGTCTTCTTTGTATTCCACAGAAGCAAAACATTATTAAATCTCATTCAGTCTACCTGCCAACATGTTGTTTGAGCCATTACTACATCTTTTTTGAACAGTTTTTTGTATTGTTGAGTCATTTTTCTTGTCACTGACTTGTTGTGATCCTATTTGGAGTTGTGCTTGCAAAGACACTGTAATTGTTTGCCATTTCCTTCTCCAGTTCATTTTACAGGTGAGAGAACTGAGGCAAACAAGAAAGTGACTTGCTCAGGGTCATGTAGATAGTACTGAGGTCAGATTTAATTAAAAAACGATAAGACTTATTTTCTTTTTTTTTTTTAATAATTTTTGCTTTTTGCTGAGGCAAATGGGGTTAAGTGACTTGCCCAGAGTCACACAGCTAGGGAATGTTAAGTGTCTGAGACCAGATTTGAACTCAGGTCCTCCTGACTTCAAGGCTAGTGCTCTATCCACTGTGTCACTTAGCTGCCCCAAGACTTCTTTTCTTGACCCTAGATCTTATACTCTATCAATTACACTACCTTGTTGCCCCCTGAAAAAACTTAATGGCCTTCTAATTGATCTCCTTGCCTCATGTCTCTGCCCAACTCTAATTTATTTCCCACAGAGCTGCCAAATAAATATTCTCAAGAAATAGTTAAAACTGTGTCTCTCCCCTGCTCAACAAAATATTCTGTGGTTCTCTGATATCCCTAGAAAAAATATAAAATTTTCAATCTGGCATTTGAAGCCAGTTACAATCTGTCTTAAAGAGAAATTTGATAATTTATTTCATTTTCTATCACTTCCCCTTCACATCATCTACATTCCATTCAAACAAACAAGCTAGCAGATCCCCAGATCTGTTGCTTAACTTCTGCCTCCTTCTTTATGTACAGAAAGTCCTCAGTTAGTTTGCTATTTAGTTGATGATTTGTTTTTCAGTCATGTTCAACACTTTGCGATTCCATTTTGGATTCGATTGATAAACATACTGGAGTGGTTTGCCATTTTCATCTCCAGCTCATTTTGTTAATTGGGAAATTGAGGTAAACAGGGTGAAGTGACTTGCTCAGGCTCCCTCAGCTATTAAGTGTTGGAGGCCAGATTTGAACTTAGGGAGATGAGTCTTCCTAGTTTCAGACCCATAGGAAGCAACAGCAAATAAAACAAGACAAAATGAAGAATGGCATAGAAGGAAGAATATTGGAAATCAGATAACCTGGTTTAAAACTCTGAATAAGGCTGTCAGACCTGAGGTTTTGCCATTTAACCTCTTGGACCTTGGTTGTTTTATCTAGAAAGCAAAGCATTGAGATCAGATGCTCTCAGAAGTTTCTTGTTTCCCTAGATGTATGATCCTGTGACTTCCCTGGGCATCATTTTTCTTATCTGTAAAACTGAGCTCTAAGTAGTTCTCTTCTAACTTCCCATCTATGAATCTGTGAATTTTCTGAACCTTCTTCATTCCTTTATGACATTCCCTTATCTATAAAATAAGGAGCTTGAACGAGATAGGCTCTGAGACTCATCCCATTTTTAAATTGATTTTTTGATGACCCTGTGAACCTAAGTGGGCTAGTTGGAAGGGAAGTAGGAGCAGGATAAGCTTTAAGGAATGAATAGTGTTTGGATAGATGGAAGAAGGGGCTAAACAAAAGACAAAATGAACTATGTATCAGTATCCATGAAAAAAAAATTCTCAGGGACCCAGGGAATAAAAAAAATGACAACTCATATTTTCTGACCCATATTAATAATTCAAATTTCTTTAGTACCTTAAGGTTTACAAAGCAGTATTTTTTTTCCTGAAAGAGGTAGAATAAAACTACGATTCTTAGGAAGAACTGGAACTTAGAAAAGAGACTCCCCCAATATCAGATAAATAGTAAATGTCCAAAACTGGACAATGATGTCAATTCTCTAATTTATCTGACTGGGGCTCTTTCTTAACTTTCTTAGAGATTTCCCTGCCAAGTGAGAATCAGGTCTAATATTTTATCTAGGGCTCTGTTCACTCTGCTAAAAGCATCCCTTTTCTTAGAAGTTGGAGAGGACATGTCACTTCATTCACTCTTTCCCACCTGCCTGCCCCATTTTGGGATATGTAAGTAATTCAATGTGTATTATAATTCACTTTCATTGATAAATAGGCAATAAAAATGCACATACAACTCAAGTAAGATCAATTTATTTCAATACTTTTGACATAGCTGCAGTAGTGACTCTGGCTTAGACAACCAACAATACCATTCCCCACCAAGAGAAGTGGTAAGATGTTGGGCATAAATTAGGATTAAATGTCACCTAGATAATGAGGCTGCATCTTTACAGATTTATTTTTTCCTTTCTTGCCTGGCAAACACTCTAAGCTGGCAATCAGGCAAGGCAGCCGTCATGACACAACCTTTATGGTATGAAAAATATCCCCTAGAATTTATTGGAGATGCCAATGGCATCACGAGGACCTGATATTTACAGTCATGGCTTCCCAAGATTTCAAATTAATGAAAGGATAGTTGCAAGAAAAGAAAGAGAGAGACAGAGACAAATTGAAGAAAGGCAGACAGGAAGAGACAGAGAGAGGAAGAAAGAAGAAGAAAGAAGAAGAAGAAGAAGAAGAAGAAGAAGAAGAAGAAGAAGAAGAAGAAGAAGAAAGAAAGAAAGAAAGAAAGAAAGAAAGAAAGAAAGAAAGAAAGAAAGAAAGAAAGAAAGAAAGAGAAAGGAGGAGGAGGTGATGATGATTATGAAGAAGAAGAAGATCTGATTCATTATTTGTGACCCTAGAGATTAATACTAGAAACAATAGATAGAAATTTCAAAGAGGCAGAGTTACTTTCATGTCAGGGAAAACATTTCGATTAGAGTTAGATAAAACTGGAATGGATTCTGTTCCAGGAAGTAGTAGGGTTTCCAATCTCTGGATTTCTTCTCTCTGGAGATTGGATTAAAAATAATTAAGGATAATGTAAAGGGTTTTTGCTCAAAAGTCACTGAGCCATATGATCCTGAATATTTCCTTTTAACTGCAAGAGTTTATGATCCCATGTAATCATAGACTTCAGCACTGGAAGGAATATTAGTTTTTTTTCCTAGTCCAACATCCTCATTCTTCTGCTAAGCAAACTGAGGTCCAGAAAAAAAAAGTGCCTTGCTTTCAGGTGGCCAAACAGCAGCAGAACCAGGACTAGAAGGCAGGTTTGCTGAAATCAGGTGTTTAATATATGGTCATAAGACCCTAAGAATTTGATGATATGTGACTAATTTTTTATAAGTTCTCTCCCTTGGGAGGTGAAGTCAAAATAACAGTGTAAAGGCAAGAGCTTTCCCCCAACCCCCTTTAAATACTTTTAAATAATAAGAAATTTTAGAGTATCAAATTCACAAAAAGACAGAACAATTTTTCAGCAAAAGGCAACTTAGAAAGTCGTCAGGAAAGGTCTGTTCCACCAGGGTGGGACTGGAATGCAGTGTTGGCACAGGATGTGCCAGTACAGCCCTAGCCCCAGAAAACCAGAAGCAGCCCTTGGAAGCCACAGAATTAACAGGGATGGCAGTAGCAGCAGAAGCAGCAGAGGTGAAGGCTTCTGCCCAGACAGTAAGGAGGTAGAACAGCTGGTGAGAAGGAGATTACTGGCGTCTCTTTGCTAGCACCAAGGCAAGACTCTCTTTCTTTGTCCATACTCAGATCCAGGTTTCAGTGCTGGCTCACAATCCCAAGATAAAGAAAAGCATAAAACAATAGAATTTATAGCCAGAGTTAATCAGGGACCCTCCTCATAGTTCCAAGACAGAAAAGAATGCTTGCAGTCACTCACAGACCAAAGGATAGTCCTTGAGAGTAGTGAGCACACTTCTTCATGAATAAAAAGTCAAAAACTTAAATCAGGTGCCTAGAAGCACCCTCAAACCTGAAAACAAAGTTCTGCTTTAGCAGTGTTAAAAATTAAGTAATAAGATGGAAAAATGATCAAAAAACAGAAAGAAAAAAAAAGATTCTGATTATACAAAGTTACTGTGGTGACAAGGAAGATCAAAATACACACTTGGAAGATAGCAAAATCAAAGTTACTACATCTAAAACCTTCAAGAAATATAAGAAGTGGTCTCAGGTATGAAACATTGCAAAAAAGATTTTGAAAATCAGTTAAAACAGGTAGAAGAAAAATTTGGAAGAGAGATTAAATGCAAAAGTAAATACATATAAGCACAAGAATGTCTTAAAAAGCAAAATTGGACAAATGATAAAAAAGATAAAAAAGTTCACTGAGGAAAATAATTCCATAAAAATTAGAATTGAACGAGTGGAAGCTAATGACTTTTTGAAAAATCAAGAAAAAAATGAAACAAAACCAAAAAAAATAAACAATATAAAACAATATGAAATATCTCATTACAAAAACAACTGACCTGGAAAATAGATCTAAGAAAAAAAATTTAAAAATATTAGTCTACCCAAAAGATATGTTCCAAAAATAGCCTGGGCATCACCTTTCAGGAAATTTTTAAGGAAAACTGTACTGATATTCTAGAATCACAGCATAAAATAGAAATTGAAAGAATCCACAAATCACAAATCACAAATCCTAAAGGAGATCTCAGGATGAAAACTCATAGAAATATTTTAACCAGTTCTGGAAATCCCAGGCCAAGGAGAAAATGTTGCAAACATACAGAAAGAAATAATTCAAGTATAAAGAAGCCTTAGTCACGATAACACAAAATCTGGAAGCTTGTATATTAAAAGATCAGATGGCTAGAGGGTAATGGAGCTAGGATTACAATCAAAATCACCTACTCAGTAAAACTGAATATAATCCTTTAGGGGAAATGACAGATCTTCAATGAAATAGAAAACTTTCAAGCATTCATTTTGGAAAGGCCAGAGCTGAATAGAAAATCTGACTTTCAAATACAGACCTTAAGAGCCTCATAAGGAGATAATCAGGAAAGGGAAATCATAAGGGACTTAATAAATTAATCTGTTTGCATTCCTACATGGGAGGATAACTTGTAACTTATTAGAACTTCCTCATTATTTAGGGCAGTTAGATAGTACACACACACACACACACACACACACACACACACAAGAGGGCACCAGTGTGAATTGAATATGAAGAGATTATATCTTAAAAAATAAAATTAATGGTTCAGAGAGGAATGTACTGGGAGAAGGAGAAAGGGAAAAGTGTCATGATATAAATTATCTGCCATAAAAGAGGCAAGAAAAAGCTTTTACAATAGAGAAGGATGGAGTGAGGTGGAGTAAATGAACTTTCCTCTTATCAGAATTGGTTAAAAGAGGAAATAACATATACAACACAGCAATATAGGAGGGGAAGAAGATATGAAAAGGAAAGTGATAGAAGAGAGAGCATATTAGGGGAAATAGGGATCAGAAGAAAAACACTTTTGAAGAGGTGTGGGGTGAAAGAAGACAGAATAGAATAAATGGGGTAAATACACATTTAGCAATAGTAATTGTCAAAAGGATTTTGAGGCAAGATTCTTTGATGAAGAACTCATTTCTCAAATACATAGAGAACTGAGTCGAATTTGTTAAAAAAAAACATTTCCCAATTGATAAATGATCAAAAGCTATGAACTATGTCCAAAGGGCTATAAAATCATGTATATACTCTTTGACTTAACAATATTATTATGAGATATGTATCCCCAAAGAGATTTTAAAAAAAGAAAAAGACATATAGGTACAAAATTATTTATAACAGCTCTTTTTTCAGAGCAAAGAATTGGAAATTGAAGGGATGTCCATCATTTGGGGAATGGATGAATAAATTGTGGTATGTTATTATGATGGAATACTCTTATTCTATGGGAAATGATGAGTGGCATCCTCTAAGAAAAACCTGGAAAGTCCCTGAACATATGCAAAATAAAATGCATTGGGTACAAAATAATGATAATGTTATGCGATGATCAGCTGTGAATAACTTTGCTGTTCTCAGAAATACAGTGATCCAATACTATTCTGAAGGACTTATGATGAAAAATGCTATCCATACTCAGACAAAGAATTGATTGTGTCTGAATACAAATCAAAACCTGCTCTTCTAAAATTTTATTTTTTTTCTTTTTTTGAGGTTTTTTTCTGGGGGGAGAGGAAGAATCTATGTTTTTCTGTTTTTTTTTCACAACATGAGTTTTATGGAAATGTCTTGCATAACTTTGAAGAGGTAAAAGAATAACCAGGAGTGGTAAATGTGAAAAAGTTTTGGGAGAACAATTGATTGTAAAAAATAATATTATGTAAAAATAGCATAACAGATACTCAGTTTGTGATATAGAGCAGCCATTACATGACATCCATCACAGGTACAAAGGTTTGCTTTGTACCTGTGATAGATTATATTAAAGGTTATTATGTGAATTAACATTCAAGAGTTTGCAAGAAAAGATGTTTTAACAATTAACAAATAAAAAGGGGAAAGTCACCAATAGGAAGAAGCCATTAAAAGGAATACATTATGAGGAGGGAGTAAAGCCATTGACTGGCAGTCTAAAACCATAGAGTGGTTAAGCTGACTGACCCAAAAAGGGGGTTAGCAGGGGAAGGGGATTACAACATCAACTGTCAAACTAACCCTAAAAGGGATTTAGCACACTAAAGGAGTTAGCTATAACTAGGACAAAGGCACTAAGGTGTGATTGGTGTGACAGAGAAGAAAAAGGACCTGCAGTTGCAGGTTAACCTTAAAAAGGATTTAACCAATATCTACATCAAGAGTAGCTCTTTATAGGGGAAATATGACCTATGGGGTTGGGTATCCTAACTTGGCTTTCTTATTGGATAAGATGAGGTGAGATTTCTAAGGATCTTCAACTGGGATGGGACTGTAATAAAGTGAACTTGAACAAAAGGCCTACTTAAGAACAAAAGACTTACATAATATGTTGATCCTATCAATGCTATTCTCAGCTTGCCACAGAAAATATAATCTTACTAGTGCTTTAGACTTTCTCTGCTTATGCCTACCCATCTACCCAGGATCTCATCAACTTCTCAGTTGCCTCTTCAGTACAGATGGAGGAATGGAAAAGGAGGAAGGTAAAAAAAGCTGTAGCTCAACATTTTAAGTAAAACAAATATTTAGGTCAAAGGATATGAACAGACAATTTTCAGATGATGAAAATAAACTATTTCTAGTCATATGAAAAGGTGCTCCAAATCACTATTGGTCAGAGAAATGCAAATTAAGACAACTCTGAGGTACCACTACACACTTGTCAGATTGGCTAAAATGACAGTAAATGATAATGACGAATGTTGGTGGGGATGTGGGAAAACTGGGAGACTGATAGATACATTGTTGGTGGAACTGTGAATGAATCCAGCCATTCTGGAGAGCAATTTGGAACTATGACCAAAAAGTTATCAAACTGTGCATACCCTTTGACCCAGCAGTGTTTCTATTGGGCTTATATCCCAAAGAGATCTTAAAGAAAGGAAAGGGCCCCACATGTGCAAGAAGGATCGTGGCAGCCCTTTTTGTAGTGGCTAGAAACTGGAAACTGAATGGATGCCCATCAATTGGAGAGTGGCTGAACAAATTATGGTATATGAATGTTATGGAATATTATTGTTCTATAAAGAAATGACCAGCAGGATGATTTCAGAGAGGCCTGGAGAGACTTGCATGAATTAATGCTGAGTGCAATGAGCAGAACCAGGACATCATTATACACAGCAACAACAATACTATATGATGATCAATTCTGATGGACACGGCTCTCTTCAATAATGTAATGTTTCAAACCAGTTCCAATTGTTCAGTGAAGAAAACCATATACATCCAGAGAGAGGGATATGAAATGTGGACCACAACATAACATTTTCATGCTCTCTATTGATATTTGCTTGCATTGTTTTCTTTCTCTGATTTTTTTTCTTGTAGATAAGATTTTTCTTGCACAACAATGATAAGCATGGAAATATGTATACATATACATATATTCAATTTGTCAAGTATTTTAACATAATTAACATGTAGTGGATTTCCTGCTATCTAAGGGAGGAGTGAGGACTAGGGGGGGGGAAATTTGTAACAGAAAGCTTTATAAGGTTCAGTGTTGAAGAATTACCCATACATATGTTTTGCAAATGAAAAATTTTAATTAAAAAAACCAAATATTTAAAAAATGTTTTGTGTTACCAAGAAAAAATAAAATATTAAATTAAAAAACCCTTCCTTATTACCTCTCTCCTCTTATTTTTTCCACAAAAAAGACTTAATTTTTTCTCTCCTTTTCCTTTTTTTTCTTAAAGGAAATTTAAGATTCTTGTGACTTTTCAATACATAGCAACACTATAGAATAATAAAGCATATTTTTGTTCTGTCTATTCCAGGTGTTCCTTTTAAAACTCCCAAGGTATCTGAATAGATTTCTTTCTTATGGTTCAAATCTTAAACTCAAATTATTGTTTCTGTTTTGGACAGAAACCCTGAGAGTCTTCCCCTTCCATATTGGGCTTATATTAATTAATCAATCAATTGATTGATCGATTGATTGTTTATGTTATTTTTTTGACAAGTAAAAGAAGCCATTTTTCATCTCAATAGCCTTAATCATTGAAGGGGTGTTGCTTCTGTCATACTGGGACCTGTTAAAGACATTAGCTTAAAGATCTTCCACTGTGTCCTGAATCATTTCCAGTTGTTTTGATCTAAACATATCTTTCCAGTGAGCCCAGATGTTTCCAGAGGAGAAAGTAAGGCTAGTGACTATGTACAATCCTCTCTCACTGATATCCTCTTCACTTGCATGTCAAGGCATTCACCCTTCTGATGTCACAGTCCTTTTCCAGAATGAGGGACAAACAACAGAAACCTTTATTTAGTGAGACTTATGGATTGTGGAACTTGAAACTACTTTAGCCCAGACACAAAACTTGCATTCTTAGAAATCAAGAATAAAAGTCTGGCATTTTTCCTCATAAGTATACTTAGACCATGAATTCCTAAGTCCCATATGATTAGTTCACTGGGTGAACATTAGTCTTAACAATTTAGGAAGGCTTTGGACATGCCATTTCCACTGAAGAAGGGCATTAATTCTAATAAAAATGGAAAACGTCTTTCTTGTCTCTTGATAAAAATTTTACAAGTATAAGGGCAGTCTGGAAGTGAATTAGCTGTCCACTGAGGAATCAAAAACCACAGGCTTAGCAAAGAAAGAAAAAATGTTTGACCTTTAGAAGACAGTTTTATTTTATGTAAAAAAAAATTCTTCTAGGGTTTCCCTCTTCCCCTTGAATTAATAATTTGAAAATATATTTAACTTTCTACCATCAAATCCAACTCATATTTGGATAATGATGAATCCAAGGGCAAAGGGATGGAGAATAAAATAAAAACTTCTGTCTGTCTGGCTATGTTTGATTAAAGATGTCTCTCTCTCAAAAGGAAATGAATTTTCTATTTTTCTACATGGGTAATTTCATTAATGTACTACTTCCTTCACATTTTTATGTAACTTCATTAAAATACTACTATTATCATCACGACTCCACACATAACATTTATATAATACATCCCTTTCAAAATTTTATTTGCCAGACACCATTATAGATATATTTCCTGTTACAGTAAATAGAATGGCTTTGGAGTCAGTATTGGATTCAAATTTCACCTCTTGCATCTATTATCTCTGTGTCTTTGGACAAGTCAGTAACTTCTTCTGAGTCTCAGTTTTCTTATATGCAAATCAGGAAACTTGATGGATTCTAAATAGCCCTTCAGCTATAAATCTATGGTCTTATGAAAAGTAATGGAGCAAGGTAGCCATATGAAAAGTAGGAATGAAAAGTTGTAACTTGTATGTTTTTTTTTTCCTGTGGGACTCATACATTACCCTTTTCAAGTAATATACATTAACCTTATTAGAAACATTCTTGGACTGATATTTTATCTCTTTAAACATGATGATGGTTTGGGATCCAGTAGCAAAGAGGAATGTGTAGTAGAGGCAGATGGAAGAGGTTTTCAACTTTTGTTGTTGTTGTTATTGTCTTTATCTTAAAATTTTCTTCCTTCAAAATAGAAATTTGTTTAAAAATTAAGTTCAGTTTAGAAATTAAGAGTCTTAGGTAGACTTCTGTTTCCTACAATTATTAGCCAAATGAACTTGAAGAAATTACTATACTACTCAGCCTTGATTTTCTCCTTGGTAAAATTAGAATAATAATAGTACTTATAATGCTGTAGCCCTTGACTCTTGGAGAGACAGAATGAGTCTTTATTCAAGCCCTCCTTTCTCTTTTAGCCAGGAGAGGGGCTGTTGGACATGCATGTATTAGAAATGGAGACCTTACTGCACCTTCAAAGTGATTGAGGAAGGTAGTTGTTCTCTGGTCTATCTTCTCTTTCTCTCTTTTTTATTATAGGTTTTTATTTTTTGAAAAAAAATGCAAAGATAGTTTTCAACATTCACCCTTGAAACCTTGTGTTCCAATTTTTTCTTCCTCCCTCCTTGTTCCACTAAATAGCAAGTAAAGCAATATATGTTGAACACATGCAATTCTTCTATATATATTTCCAATTATGCTACACAAGAAAAATCAGATCAAAAGGGAAAAAATGAAAAAGAAAAAAAAAAAACAAGCAAGAAAACAACCACCACAAAAGGTGAAAAATACCATGTTGTGATCCACATTCAGTCCCCATAGTCCTCTGTTTAGATGCAGATGACTCTCTCCATCCCAAGATTAGTAGAATTGGCCCAAATCACCTCATTGCTAAAAAGAGCTACATCTGTCACAGTTAGTCATCACAAAACCTTGTTGTTGTGTTGTGTTCCTCTCACTTCACTTATCTGCTCCATCTTCTCTATGAAATTATACAAAACTAAGATGATTCCATTTACAAGTACATGAAATGTTCACATGCTTATAGACAACACAACTGAAGATGAACAGTTCTTGTTTGTTTTTTAATTAAAGCTTTTTACTTTCAAAACATATACATAGATAATTTTCGACATTCACCCTTGCAAAATCTTATGTTTCAAATTTTTCCCTCCCCCCTTCCCTAGACAGCAAGTAAACCCATATATGCTAAACCTGCCCCCGTTCCTTAGACAGCAAGTAAAGAAAGCCCAACTCTGATGGACTAACCACCATGTTTAAATGCCAACTGCATGTTACCTAGAACTCACACAAGGCAATCATTCACATAGTAGTCAGAAGAAGCAAAACAAGGACACTCTCAAGGTCTCTTTAAAGAATTTCAGAATCAATTGTGTGTCATGGGAGAAACTGGCAAAGGACAGCCCAGTATGGCATTCCCACATTAAAGAACGCACTATGCCCTATTAAGAAAACTTAATTGCAGCAGCTCAAAAGCACAAATTTAGAGACATCTCCACTCCAAATGTTCATGTAAACTGTGTCTGACCTATTGAAATTTCTGAGTTCACTGGTCTGATTAGCTACAGTCTGATCCAAAATATCTTGACTCCAACAGAATGATACTTCTCAGATTCTCTGAGAATGAACAACAAGACAACCACCAACCAATCCCATATTCTCTCTTTCCTCCATCCTATCAGCATGTTCTAGGAAGGTTTAGGACCAAGAGGTAGGTTAGAGTGCAGCTTCTTAAACTGTGATTTGTGACTCCATATGGCTTTATAATGTGGAGATCAAATTATGACTTATTATCAGTAAATGTTTGATTTGTATACCTATGTTATCTACCTATATTCAGGGTCACATAAAAATGTCTTGGGGGAAAAGAGATGGTAAGTGGAAAAAGTTTAAGAAGCCCTGGTTTAGAAAAACCAGGACACGAGCATGGAGATGACTATGGTAAAGGGTCAGTGCTACATGAGACAAGGAAATTCACTGGAAGTCAGAAGCAGCAGAATTGTTGATTCTGCTGTCTCTATCCAAAACAGTTTGGAGAGCTCTTCATATTGGGATTTCCCAACTTTCATTTTAGCTTCAAGTAGAAAGGGTGTTAGCTATACTTGATCTTTTGGGGGAGTGACTTTTCCAAGATTGCTTTGGGGAAGAAAAGGGTTAGATTAACGCTGTTCTCATTCAAAATTATGTCTGGCATTATTTTCAGTTGTTTTATTATTTATTCCTGTCCCAAACTAATATTATTTCACCACTGGACAACTGAATGTATAGGTTTGCATTGACTTCAAATGTGCCTAGTTTTCAAACTGGGCAAAAACAATAAAAACAAAGATAACTAAAAAACGATTTTAAGATTAACACTCTACTCTAAATTGAGGCTGAGAGGATCCATGAGTGATGCTTTGAAATTTTAAGGATTGTCTTGAAGAAGTCCTCTGCAGTTCTAAAAGTGATATAGGAAAGTGAACAATAATTTTAATAATTATTATATGCAAGGAACTGTTGAGGGAAAGACAAAGTCAAAAGTAATACTGATACTTCATTGTGTTATAAAGTCAAAAGGCTATACCAGCAAAATCTAAGGTGGGGGCAAATGCTGCCAAACTGGAAAGGTTTGGGATATAGTTATGGCAAAAGATTAGCCTACATAAGTATTAAGGAGAGATTTATCCCCTCAAGCAAAATGACCATTAGAAAATGAATTCTTTGGCCCCAGGCAACCTTATGAAATAAATAATTCTATGCAATTCTCTTTACTTGTTTGACTTCCACTTCTGATTCATTAATTAAAACAATAATAAAGAGAGTGGGATCCTAAAAATCACATAGATATTGGAACCTCTAGAAATGTTAACTTCTGGTACTTTTCCCAACAAATGAGGAATAATTTTTTATTTGAGGAAATAAGCCACACATTCAATTGCTATTATCCATCTTATTTTTTCCTCCCACTTTATTTGTGCCATTTTTTTAAACTTTCAATTTTCTTTTCAGCTCTGAATTCTCTCTCCATTTCCTTTCATTAAATTAGTGAAAAAGCAAAAAAATAAAAATTGCAAACTTATCTAGTTAAGTAAATAAATCTACATTAGTCAAGTCAAATATGTATTCTTAATCCATCATTTTACTAATTTGGAAATGTAGCTTGTTTCATCATGAGTCTTTTGTGTTAGAAACAAAATGCCTTATCAAGAACTCCACTGACTTACTGATGAATCCAGAAAAAAAGATTTTATTTACATTCTTAAAACAGAAGGTGTCTAAAGTAGTAAGCATGCCTTTGAAGCATAAAATATTCCTTATCCCAAAATGCAAGTCCTTCTCTTGTTTTCACCATTAACTGGGTACTGCAGAGATTACAGACTATCTGGAGAATTTACTTCCTCCATGAGTCTCCAACCCTAATTACATCTCCCCTTAGTGTTCATCATTTTTGGACATAGTTGACTTCCTTCCCTGATTCCCCATTGACTGGGTACTATAGAGGTTACAATCTATTCAAAGTGCCTAATTCTCCCATGTGAGTGTGAGTCTCCACCTCTTATTACAACTCATAATGTGTTTCTTATTCTAATTTATGGCTTCCTTCCAAAAATTTTGTTTCTTCTTGTTCCACATCAGCCAAACATTTTGATTCCCTTTCTTAGTTTTTAATTTCATTTTTCTGATTAAAGTTTCATTTCTCAGCATTTCTCTAATTTAAGTTTTGTAATTCTATGGAATAGCTTCTTGACTTGAGCATGAATTGGATTTAAATGAGGCAGAGTTACACAAAGCTACCAGCCTCACATATTCAATTATTACTGTTAATGATACTCCAAGTCAATCAATTCATCTATCAAGAATTGGATGGCTAGAAACTGGAAACTGAAGGGATGCCCATCAATTGGAGAATGGCTGAATAAATTATGGTATATGAATGTTATGGAGTATTATTGCTCTGTAAGAAACGACCAGCAGGACAATTTCAGAGAGGCCTGGAGAGACTTGCATGAACTGATGCTGAGTGAAACGAGCAGAACCAGGAGATCATCATACACAGCAACAACAGTATTACATGATGATCAATTCTGATGGACATGGCTCTCTGCAACAAAGAATTGTCTCAAACCAGTTCCAATTGTTCACTGAAGAAAACCATATACACCCAGAGAGAGGGAAATGAAATATGGACCATAACGTAACATTTTCATGATCTCTACTGACATTTGTTTGCATTGTGTTGCCTTTCTTTGATTCTTTTTTTTTTCTTGTAGATAGGATTTTTCTTGCATAACTTCTCAAGCATTTCAACATTATTAGCATGTAGTGGACTTCCTGCCATCTAGGGGAGGGGAGAGGACTGGGGGTAAAATTTGTAATGGAAAGCTTTGTAAAGATCAATGTTGGGGAACTACCCATACATATGTTATACAAATAAAAAGCTTTAATAAAAAAATAATAAAAAAAAATTCTTTGGAAAAAAAACTAACAACAACAAAAAAAAGAATTGGATGGGTTAATGTGCCAGACCCTGTGTTAAATCCTGGGAATCCGATAAACAGAATAAATGATCTTTTCACTTAAGGTGCTAACATTGTAAAGGAGGAAGACAGCATTCATTTAAATAAGCATATGTAAGATAAATACAAACTTGATGCTTTTTCTATGGCAACATTCTGCCTTTCATTTATATACATTATCTTATTTAACTCTTCCAATTACTCTGTGAGGTAAGTATCCTGAGTATTATTTCTTGAATTGTTCCTGAGTATTATTTCTTGACTTGTTTCATTAATCTGGGGAAACCCCCAGGATGGAAGCTATCTCCTCAAGCAGATTTATAACTGTTCATCAACTTATGGTGTCAGAGAACAGCCTTGGACCACTAAAAGTTCAAATGATTCTTTCATGGAAAAACAGTTAATAAGTCACAGAGATAGGATTCCCATTGTAATTTCCTGACTGTAAGTCTAACTCCCTAATCCTAAGGCAACACAATCTCTAAATTTCTCAGTATATCCAAAATCTGATTTTAATATGGAATTCAGTGTGAGCAAGTAGAAAAAAAGATCAACATGGTTTTTATTTCCTTCCCTCTCCTGTTCTTTTTACTTATTTATCTACTCAGAGCTCATTTTTATTTCTTTCAGTTAAGTGGTTAGCCCAAATTCCTTTTCTCTACTTTCTTTCAACTTTTAAAATTTTCTAAGTTTATATCGTTAAAAACCCCCAATATTTATGTCCTTATTCTCTTCATCAAATTTCCCCTCTTACTTTAAAGCATTGTCATTATGCCTATTTCTTCCTCATTTAGGCTGTATGTTCCTCGGGTGACTAGAACTTCTAAGACATCTGAGTTGAGTTCCCTTCTAAACAGTTTCTGTTATTGACTTATAAATTTCACCTCTTTCTTTCCCTACTTTTTGATGTATCCTTCAAGGGACAGAGAGAAGCATTAGCCTATGATGGCTACCTGCTGAAAGTCATTTTCTTCTCTAATTTGCCATAAAATCTTCGTTCTGGGCCAATATTTTCCCATCCTTTTGCATGTAAATTCTAGGTACCTATCTTGTCTCCCCCACCTTGGTGCTCTGATTCTCCTTTTTCAAAAATTTTATTTTTAATTTTTAAATAGTATTTTATTTTCCCAAATACATCCAAAAATAATTTCCAGCATTGACTTTTGCAAAACATTGTGTTTCAAATTTTTCTCCCTTTCTCCTCACCCCCTTCACCAGGATAAAAGCAATCTGATATAGGATAAATATATGCAGTCCTTCCATAAATCATTCCACATTTGTTATGCTACACAAAAAAAATCTGATTTTCCTTCTTCTAATCCCTGGACTTGTAGACACTTTCAGGAGTGGTCTCTCTCCAGACCAGATCATTGAAGGTTATAGTCATTGTTAACTCCCCTACCTCCCAAACTTCCCTTTATGGAACATTTCTCTTCTTCCATATGAGTAATGATAAGAAAGCAAGTTCTCTCTCTAGCTTCTAAATCAAAATTTCCCTCTTTCTTTGAGCCTGGTTCAATCTCTTCCCTTGCTAGCTCACCCTTATTGCAGTTGGACCTCTTCACTGAGGATCACAGGAGTTAGTTTTGCTTCCTCTTTTATGACACTTGATTAAGGTAATTCCCTTTTCTCTTCTTCCTCTCTCCCCTCAGGTCATTCATTTTTTTTTAATTTAGCAAGCATTTATTATCTACTTGTTATATGTGAATCATTTATCAAAGGGATTTTTACTAAGACTTTTGGAATATGCTGTATATGAAATGAGAATATAATCTGTTTACATGGATGTAAAATTATTTATTCTATGGAATTCCTGTTTTCTCTGTCACCTTCTTCTCTCACAGGGTCTCAGTCTTTGCCACTGCTCAGTGCTGCATGGTTTTCAAGTGATTTTGGAAACTGTGTGCATTCTCCAAGACTTATATACAGGCTTTGGGGACTTCACTTTATCTTTCCTATCCATGACTTCAAAATACAAACATGTCAACAATAACATCAATCATTAGAAGAGCTGGCCTTAGAATTCAGAAAAGTCAGGGTTCAAACCCTGTCTCTGACAAATGCTGACTGTATGACCCCAGATAATTCTCTGAGAAAATAAATTTTGGGACTAGTGCTGATCTGTGATGGAATAAAAGTTTCTTCAGTGAGTACTTGAATAGAATCTGAAACAAATTGCTTTCTTAGAGAACATTTGTTTACAAAGGGCTTTCTAAGCCATGACAGGATTTGATCCTCAACTACTCTTTATGGGAGGAGTTTTTTTGGATGTTATTCTTGTGTTGTTTGTACTATTGAATGAGGCTCTCTATGACCAATAATAATCTTTTATGTAGGTAGTCAGTTTTGGGGGTGGAAATAATTATTTCACTTAAGTATCAAATTCCAGCAATGGAACCAAAGTCTTTATTTCAAGAGAACCAAGACTTCAAAAGCAAGGTTACCTTGGAAATGGAACCAAGTAGTTTAAATTCAAACTAAATAATAAGTGATTAGGTAGAGTGGTGGATAGAACAATGAACTTATTATTAGGAAGACTCATCTGTCTGAGTTAAAATCTAGCTTCAATGTAACCCCAGTCAAGTCACTTAAATTTGTTTGCCTCAGTTCCTCATCTGTAAAAATGAACTGGAGATGGAGATGGTAAATCATTTCATTATTGCTGCCAAGAAAACCCCAAATGGGGTAGAGTTGAACACAACTGAAAAATGACTAACCTGAAAGGCATAAATGCCTCACAGCAGATCTATTTCTGAGATGAGCACTGGTGTCCAAATATGCAAATGATAAATTGTGTGATTTCAAATTAGATATTGGTTCATCTTGAACATGGTTGCTTCATCTTGAAAATGAGTAAGTTATAGGCAGCTAGGTGGCACAATGGATAGAGCATCAGCCCTGAAATCAGGAGGACCTGAGTTCAAATCTGGCATAAGACATTTAACTCTTCCTAGCTGTGTGACCCTACTAAACCCCCATTGCCTCAGGAAAAAAAATGAGGAAGTTGGACTAAACAATTACTGGGTTCTGTCCATCTCTGCAAGTCTCTGTTTAAAGATCCTTTTCAGATCTAAAAAAGATAACTGAAGGAAATAATAGTTTAAAAATTAAAATTGAAAAAATAGAAGTAAATGACTCAATAAGACTTCAAGAATCAGTCAAACAAAAACAAGAAAAATGAAAAAAATAGAAGAAAATATGAAATATCTCCCAGGAAAAACAACTGACTTGGAAAACAGATCCAGGAGAGACAATCTAAGGATTTTTGGATTCCCTGAAAGCCACGATGAGAAAAAGAACCTTGAAGCTATCTTCCAGGAAATAATGAAAGAGAATTGCCCTGATGTTTTAGAATCAGAAGGCAAAATTGGCATTGAAAGAATTCACCGATCACCTCCTGAAAGAGACCCCAAAATTAAAACCCCAAGGAATATCATGACCAAATTTCAGGAGTATCGCACTAAGGAAAGGATATTGCAAGCAGCTAGAAAGAAATAGTTCAAATACCGAGGAACTGTAATTGGAATTACACAAGATCTGTCAGCTTCCACATTAAAGGAATGAAGGTCCTGGAATCAGATATTCCGAAAGGCAAAAGAACTTGGATTACAGCCAAGAATAAGTTATCCAGCTAGAATGAGCATCATCTTCCAGGGAAGAAGATGGTCATTCAATGATACAAGAGAATTTCACCTATTTCTAATGAAAAGACTAGATATGAACAAAAAATATGACCCCCAATTACAGAACTCAAGAGAAGCATAAAAAGGTAAAAAGGAAAGAACTCTTGAGAAGTATATTTCTACTATGGGTATCCTTAAATAAAGGGGGTATAATTCGATTTTTCTTTGATAATAATGGAAAAGAAATTAGAGGTGGAAGGGATATCATACTGAAAAAGGGGGAAAGGGGGCAAAATAAAGTAAAAATAAAGGAGATAAAATAAGGCAAAATCTCAAAAAGAGACCTGGAAGATCTAATATAATTGAGGGAAAGAAGGGAGGGTGATGAGTATTGTATAAACCTTACTCTCATTAGATTAGGCTCTAAGAGAGTATATCAGACACATTTGGCTTCAAAGAAAGGCCTGACCCT
Organism: Myrmecobius fasciatus; assembly: GCA_023553655.1. NCBI lineage: Eukaryota > Metazoa > Chordata > Mammalia > Dasyuromorphia > Myrmecobiidae > Myrmecobius > Myrmecobius fasciatus. Next base: position 29,302 of record JAJPUD010012238.1, read on the forward strand.
CCTTGTGGGAAGGTGGGAGGGAAAGGAGGAAAGGAAAGGGATAGACTAATAGAAGGATTAGGGGAAAGGTATAAAGGGGAGGGAGAGGTTCTAAAGAGGGAGGACTGTTAGGGGGAGGTGGTCATCAAAAATAAAGTACTGGGGAGGGGGGAAGGGAGAGAGGGGAAAGGGAAGAGAAAATCATAACTCTGGGTAAATAAGATGGCAGGAAATACAGATATAGTTATTTTAACTGTGAATGTGAATGGGATGAACTCTCCCATAAAACAGAAGCAGGTAGCAGACTGGATTAAAAGCTAGAATCCTACAATATGTTGTTTACAAGAAACACATCTAAAACATAGAGATACATACAGAGTGAAGGTAAAGGGCTGGAGCAGAATCTTCTATGCTTCAGGTGAACAAAGAAAGGCAGGGGTAGCAATCCTTATCTCGGATCAAGTAAAAGCAAAAATAGATCTAATTAAAAGAGATAAGGAAGGAAACTATGTTTTGCTAAAGGGTACCATAGACAATGAAGCGGTATCAATACTAAACATATATGCACCAAGTGGTATAGCATCCAAATTCCTATAGGAGAAACTAACAGAGATGCAAGGAGAAATAGACAGTAAAACTATACTAGTGGGGGATCTCAACCTTGCTCTCTCAGAATTAGATAAATCAAATCACAAAATAAATAAGAAAGAAGTTAGGGAGGTAAACAAAAGGCTAAAAAGTGAGGAATGATAGATCTCTGGAGGAAATTGAATGGTGATAGAAGGGAGTATACTTTTTTCTCAGGGGTTTATGGAACTTATACGAAAATTGATCATGTGTTAGGGCATAAAAATCTCAAAATCAAATGCGGAAAAGCAGAAATAGTAAGTGCATCCTTTTCAGATCATGATGCAATAAAACTCACATGTAATATAAGGCCAGGAGAAAATAGACCACAAGTTATTTGGAAATTAAATAATCTAATCCTGAAGAATGAATGGGTGAAAGAGCAAATTATAGACACAATCAATAATTTCATCCAGGAGAATGACAATAAGGAGACAACATACCAAAATTTGTGGGACACGGCTAAAGCAGTTATAAGGGGTAATTTTATATTTCTAGATGCTTACTTGCATAAAACAGAGAATGAGAAGATCAATGAACTGGGCTTACAATTAAAAAAGCTAGAAAAAGACCAAATTAAAAACCCTCAATTAAAACCCAAATTGGAAATTCTGAAAATTAAAGGGGAGATCAATAAAATTGAAAATAAGAAAACTATCGAATTAATAAATAAAACTAAGAGTTGGTTTTATGAAAAATCAACAAAATAGATAAACCTTTAGATAATTTGATTAGAAAAAGGAAAGAGGAAAATCAAATTGTTAGTCTCAAAAATGATAAGGGAGAACTTTCCTCCAATGAGGAGGAAATTAGAGTAATAATTAGGAGTTTCTTTGCCCAACTTTATGCCAATAAATTTGATAATGTAAATGAAATGGAGGAATATCTACAAAAATATAGATTGCCTAGGTTAAAAGATGAGGAAATAAATTATTTAAATAGCCCTATTTCGAAAAAGAAATAGAACAAGCGATTAATCAACTCCCTAAGAAAAAATCTCCAGGGCCAGATGGATTTACATATGAATTTTACCAAACATTCAAAGAACAATTAATCCCAATACTATACAGACTATTTGAAAAAATAGGGAAAGAA
>JAJPUD010012238.1:32375-50372 GCA_023553655.1 Myrmecobius fasciatus
GGAAGATCTAATATAATTGAGGGAAAGAAGGGAGGGTGATGAGTATTGTATAAACCTTACTCTCATTAGATTAGGCTCTAAGAGAGTATATCAGACACATTTGGCTTCAAAGAAAGGCCTGACCCTCCTTGTGGGAAGGTGGGAGGGAAAGGAGGAAAGGAAAGGGATAGACTAATAGAAGGATTAGGGGAAAGGTATAAAGGGGAGGGAGAGGTTCTAAAGAGGGAGGACTGTTAGGGGGAGGTGGTCATCAAAAATAAAGTACTGGGGAGGGGGGAAGGGAGAGAGGGGAAAGGGAAGAGAAAATCATAACTCTGGATAAATAAGATGGCAGGAAATACAGATATAGTTATTTTAACTGTGAATGTGAATGGGATGAACTCTCCCATAAAACAGAAGCAGGTAGCAGACTGGATTAAAAGCTAGAATCCTACAATATGTTGTTTACAAGAAACACATCTAAAACATAGAGATACATACAGAGTGAAGGTAAAGGGCTGGAGCAGAATCTTCTATGCTTCAGGTGAACAAAGAAAGGCAGGGGTAGCAATCCTTATCTCGGATCAAGTAAAAGCAAAAATAGATCTAATTAAAAGAGATAAGGAAGGAAACTATGTTTTGCTAAAGGGTACCATAGACAATGAAGCAGTATCAATACTAAACATATATGCACCAAGTGGTATAGCATCCAAATTCCTAGAGGAGAAACTAACAGAGATGCAAGGAGAAATAGACAGTAAAACTATACTAGTGGGGGATCTCAACCTTGCTCTCTCAGAATTAGATAAATCAAATCACAAAATAAATAAGAAAGAAGTTAGGGAGGTAAACAAAAGGCTAAAAAGTGAGGAATGATAGATCTCTGGAGGAAATTGAATGGTGATAGAAGGGAGTATACTTTTTTCTCAGGGGTTTATGGAACTTATACGAAAATTGATCATGTGTTAGGGCATAAAAATCTCAAAATCAAATGCAGAAAAGCAGAAATAGTAAGTGCATCCTTTTCAGATCATGATGCAATAAAACTCACATGTAATATAAGGCCAGGAGAAAATAGACCACAAGTTATTTGGAAATTAAATATTCTAATCCTGAAGAATGAATGGGTGGAAGAGCAAATTATAGACACAATCAATAATTTCATCCAGGAGAATGACAATAATGAGACAACATACCAAAATTTGTGGGACACAGCTAAAGCAGTTATAAGGGGTAATTTTATATTTCTAGATGCTTACTTGCATAAAACAGAGAAAGAGAAGATCAATGAACTGGGCTTACAATTAAAAAAGCTAGAAAAAGACCAAATTAAAAACCCTCAATTAAAACCCAAATTGGAAATTCTGAAAATTAAAGGGGAGATCAATAAAATTGAAAATAAGAAAACTATCGAATTAATAAATAAAACTAAGAGTTGGTTTTATGAAAAATCAACAAAATAGATAAACCTTTAGATAATTTGATTAGAAAAAGGAAAGAGGAAAATCAAATTGTTAGTCTCAAAAATGATAAGGGAGAACTTTCCTCCAATGAGGAGGAAATTAGAGTAATAATTAGGAGTTTCTTTGCCCAACTTTATGCCAATAAATTTGATAATGTAAATGAAATGGAGGAATATCTACAAAAATATAGATTGCCTAGGTTAAAAGATGAGGAAATAAATTATTTAAATAGCCCTATTTCGAAAAAGAAATAGAACAAGCGATTAATCAACTCCCTAAGAAAAAATCTCCAGGGCCAGATGGATTTACATATGAATTTTACCAAACATTCAAAGAACAATTAATCCCAATACTATACAGACTATTTGAAAAAATAGGGAAAGAAAGTGTACTACCAAATTCCTTCTATGACACAGATATGGTGCTGATAGCTAAACCAGGTAGGGAGAAAACTGAGAAAGAAAACTATAGACCCATTTCCCTAATGAATATTGATGCAAAATTTTTAAATAAGATATTAGCAATGAGATTACAGAAAGTCATCCCCAGGATAGTACACTATGACCAAGTAGGATTTATACCAGGGATGCAGGGCTGCTTCAATATTAGGAAAACTATTAGCATAATCAATTATATTAATAACCAAATTAACAAAAACCATATGATTATCTCAATAGATGCAGAAAAAGCCTTTGATAAAATCCAACACCCATTCCTATTAAAAACACTGGAGAGTATAGGAATAAATGGGCTTTTCCTTAAAATGATTAGTAGTATCTATTTAAAACCTTCAGCAAGCATCATATGTAATGGAGTCAAACTAGAACCATTCCCAATAAGATCAGGAGTGAAACAAGGCTGCCCACTGGCACCATTATTATTTAATATTGTCTTAGAAATGTTAGCTTTGGCAGTAAGAGAAAAAAAAGAGATTAAAGGAATTAGAGTAGGTAATGAGGAAACCAAATTATCACTCTTTGCAGATGACATGATGGTATACTTAGAGAACCCTAAAGACCCAACTAAAAAACGACTAAAAACAATTCACAACTTTAGTAAAGTTGCAGGATACAAAATAAATCCACATAAATCATCAGCATTTTTATATATTACCAATAAAGTTCAGCAGCAAGAGATACAAAAAGAAATTCCATTCAAAATAACTGTTGATATTATAAAATATTTGGGAATTTATCTGCCAAGGGAAAGTCAGGAACTATATGAACTAAACTACAAAACACTTTACACACAAATAAAATCAGACCTAGTCAATTGGAAAAACTTAAAATGCTCATGGGTAGGCCGAGCGAATATAATAAAAATGACAATGCTACCCAAACTAATTTACTTATTTAGTGTCATACCAATCAAACTCCCAAGAAATTATCTTACAGATCTAGAAAAAAATAGTAGCAAAATTCATTTGGAAGAACAAAAGGTCCCTAGCTGTGTAACCCTGGGCAAGTCACTTAACCTCAATTGCCTCAGCAAAAAAAAAAAAAAAAAAAAAAAAAAAGAACAAAAGGTCAAGAGTTTCAAGAGAATTAATGAAAAAAAAAAGGCTGATGATGGTGGACTTGCTGTACCAGATCTAAAAGTATATTACAAAGCAGCAGTCATCAAAACCATTTGGTACTGGCTAAGAAATAGAGTAGTCTATCAGTGACATAGGATAGGATCACAGGACAAACTAGGCAATAACTATAGCAATTTAGTCTCTGATAAACCCAAAGACCCCAGCTTCTGGGATAAGTACTCACTATTTGACAAAAACTGCTGGGAAAATTGGAAACTAGTGTGGGAGAAATTAGGGCTTGACCCACATCTAACACCACATACCAAGATAAGATCTAAATGGGTTCATGATCTGGATATAAAGAGTGATACTATAAGTAAATTAGAGGAACGTAATATACTTTACCTCTCAGACCCAAGGAGATGGAATAAATTTATGTCCAAAGAAGAACTGGAACTCTTAACTGAAAACCAGATAGATAACTTTGACTATATTAAGTTAAAATGTTTTTGTACAAACAAAACTAATGCAGTCAAGATTAGGAGGGAAGCAATAAATTGGGAAATCATCCTTACATTTCAGGGTTCTGATAAAGGTCTCATCTCTAAAATATATAGAGAACTGTCTCATATTTATAAGAATTCAAGCCATTTTCCAATCGATAAATGGTCAAAATGATCAGAGAAATGCAAATTAAGACAACCCTGAGGTACCACTACACACCTGTCAGATTGGCTAAAATGACAGGAGAAGTTAATGATGAATGTTGGAGGGGATGTGGGAAGGCTGGGACACTGATGCATTGTTGGTGGAGCTGTGAACGTATCCAGCCATTCTGGAGGGCAATTTGGAGCTATGCTCAAAAAGTTATCAAACTGTGCATACTCTTTGACCCAGCAGCATTTCTATTTGGCTTATATCCCAAAGAAATCATAAAGGAAGGAAAGGGCCCCATATGTGCAAGAATGTTTGTGGCAGCCCTTTTTGTAGTGGCTAGAAACTGGAAACTGAATAGATGCCCTTCAAATGGAGAATGGCAGAATAAATTATGGTATATGAATATTATGGAATATTATTTTCTGTAAGAAACGACCAGCAGGACGATTTCAGAGAGGCCTGGAGAGACTTACATGAACTGATGCTGAGTGAAATGAGCAAAACCAGGAGATTATTATATACGGCAACAATCATACTATATGACGATCAATTCTGATGGACATGGCTTTCTTCAAAAATGAAATGTTTCAAAGCACTTCCAATTGTTCACCGAAGAAAGCCATATACACCCAGAGAGAGGGATGTGACATGTGGACCACAACATAACATTCTCATACTCTCGATTGGTGTTTGCTTACATTGTGTTTCCTTTATATATGTCTTTCATGTAGATACAATTTTTCTTGCACAACAATAAGTGTGGAAATATGCATACATATATTCTATTTGTCAAGTATTTTGACATAATTAACATGTAGTGGATATCCTGCAATCTAGGGGAGGGGTGGGGAATAGGGCAGGAGGTTTGTAACAGAAAGCTATGTAAGGGTTAATGTTGAAGAATTACCCATACATATGTTTTGCAAATAAAATAAAATTTAAAAAAACAAAAACAAAAACAAAAAATATTAATTATTAAAACCCAGATTTGGGGGATTTTTCAGTTTTTCCTATTGCATAATTCATTATCTGGATATAATTTTTGTGCATTGTAATAATTGTATTAAGTTTTTAAAAAGTTTTTACTCATTGGTTAGTGCATCCAAAAATCGTGATTCTTCATATTTTCTGTGTAGTTTCTATATAATTTACCACATCAAATAAATATCAATAAACAGAAAAAAATAAATAAAAATAATAAAAAAGATCCTTTTCAATTCCTACATTCTGTATTCCTAAGTCCTTTCTAGGTATGTTCTATAGTCTGTACCACCTCTGTTATATTTTGGTTCTAGAGTTGGGTTAGAACAAGATAAATTGCATGTCTGCAGAAGGGTGAAGGGTTATATCTGATTGTTTCCGAGGAAATAAAACCCAAAAATTAGATACTGGGAACACTAAGACTGTCTTTATCTCCCTCACAACTTTGCCCAAGGTTTCTGCTGGCTATGTCAACTCCCTTTACTAATCTGGAGAGTCTTTTCTATCATAACTCAGTCATTTTCCTGTCTTCAATGATCATGAGACTCACATTTGAGGATAAGAAGACAATGTCATATTGATATCTAAGGGAAGTAATATGGTCGTTTAATTTTGTAGTTAGCATCAGAAAGCTTGTTTGTTTGTTTTGTTTTGTTTTACTTGCTAGTTTTATGACCACAGATAAGTTTGTTTTTTCTCATCTATAAGGTTATGGAATTGGAATAGATGAGTTCTCCGTTCCCTTTCATGTGTAGATCCTGGAAGATACCTAAAAGAAGATGGCATATATAACTTGGTAAATAGAGTTGTTGAACTTGGAGTCATAGAATTTGGGTTCACACCTTGCCTTTGTTTCTTATAATAATAGCTTTTTTATTTTTTTAGAATACATGCAAAGATAGTTTTCAATATTTACCCTTTTAAAACCTTGTGTTCCAATTTTTTCTTCTTCCATCCTCTCTCCTCAAGAGAGCAAGAAATCCTATACAGGTTAAATGTGTGGGATTCTTTTAAACATATTTATCACATTTATCATGCTGCACAAGAAAAATCAGATCAAAATGAAAAAAATGAGAAAAAAAAACAAGTAAGCAACAACAATAACAACAAAAAGGTCAAAATAATACATTGTGATCCACATTCAGTTTCTATAGTCCTTTTTCTGGATCCGGATGGTTCTCTCCATCACAAGTCTATTAGAATTGACCTTTATCACCTCATTGTTGAAAAGAGCCAAGTCCATATTACAATTCATCATCATATAATCTTGTTGTGTACAATGATATCCTGGTTCTATTCACTTCATTAGGATCAGTTCATGAAAGTCTCTCAAGGCATTTCTGAAATCATCCTGCTAGTCATTTCTTATAAAACAATAATATTCCATTACATACATATACAATAACTTATTCAACCATTCCCCAAATGATTGACATCCACTCAATTTCCAGTCCCTTACCACTACAAAAAGTTACTTTTGTTTCTAATGAGCTAGGTGACCTCTTTGAGTCACATTTAGTCAAATCCAGAGAAATTTATTAAGAGCTTATTATGGATCAACAGATTTGGAGATACAAAGAAAGTTTAAATAAACTGCTCCAACCTTCAAGGAGTATATATATATATTTTTTAATGGGAAAGATGATATGTAAAACATTAGCTATACCTAAAATAGAACAGATTACAAGGAGGGCAATCTAGGTGTTGGACTGAGAAAGGCCTGATAGAGTTGATAAAATTTGCAGTAAATTATGAGGCAGAAGTGAGGGTATTAAGTAGAGTTTATTAATGTGGGGTTCACAGACCCCTTATTTTAGTAGGGAAGGGGCCATCCATGAACTTTAAAAATACTTTGAAACTTTGATTGTAAATGACTTTTATTTGTTTCCATGTAAATAATTTCTTTTGTAGTTTCTTTTGTAATTCTTTGTCATTTTCTTTGTAATCCTCTGTATTTCATAAAGTTGAAAGCATGATTCTTGGAAGATATCCATAGGTTTTACTGCCTCAACTTTCCATGACCCAAAATGAGTAAAGAAGAACTGAAGTAAAGTTTTCTTATTTGTATAATGAGGATGAGGTCATTGCAGACTTCTTTGGATGTTGTGAAGGTTAAATGAGATAATTGAGTTCTTTACATTGTTGTTCTGCTTTATCAATTGTGTCTGACTCCTCATGACTGCATTTAGGATTTTCTTGGCAAAGATACTGTAGTCGTTTGCAATTTCTTTCTCCAACTCATCTGACACAGAAAGAAACTGAAAAAAAAAAACAGTATTAAGTTACTTGTTTATGGCAGTCAGATTGCAAATGTCTGAGACTAGATTTGAACTCATGATCTTTCTGACTTCAGACTTGACATTTTATCTACTGCACCATCTAGCTGTCCAAAAACATCTGATAATGCTTTGAAAACTGAAAAATAATTTATATTAGAATCATAAATTGGGGGGGGACTTTCAAAGTCATCTAGTCTAATTCCTTATAGAGTTAAAAACTAGAGATAAACTGAAATAATATAACCAAAGTGACACAGATAAGAGATAGTTTTGATTTGAACTCAGGACTATTAATAGTCAATCCAGTGTTCTTTCTAAAGCATTATTCACTATCATTGAGCCTGGCAAGGTCAGGCAGTCAGCACTTTTGACCAATATGGCTTCTTAATGGACAAAAGAGGGAAGAAAGACTCTGCTTCCTTTTTTGTCTGTTCTGGATATCCCTGAGAGATTTCTTATCATTTGGACCATTATGGCTGTCACCGAAGAAAAAAGAAACTTGAATTTAAGGCTTCACAGACCTTAAAAATTAATAATAAATTTACCTTTCTTAGATTCTCTCCTCTATCTGTATATTCAGGAGGTGATCTGGGATCTTAAATGGTTTCATAGTTCAAAATGTGTTTGCTGATTTACTTTTTATGTGCTGACATAAAGTAGAGACCATTTTGATATTTCATTGCCATCCTCCCTTGCAAGTATCCAGGTACATGCACATACATACATCCATTCTGATAACCTGGCTGGGCTTCTCCCCTTCCTTTGAAATAACGTCTGGGTTCTTATGTTAACTTAAAGGCCTTTGTTCTGACCCCTTCACTAATAGAGTTTCCTTCTACATCCCTCCTCCTAGAACTGGCTCTGTAAATCAGGCTGGGATGTCATGGTTGTAAATATAGCTAGCTGGCGAGGATGGAAGGAAGAATAATTTCCCATTCCTCTCCATGTCCCTTCAGGCCTTTAACATTCTGAATACAGGTCTGCTCAAGACTGGGCATAGAATTAATTCAGGGGTGGCTGCATGGAGGTGGGAGGTAGGCAGTAGAGGGAAAAGCACTGACACTTTATTTCTTGCTCATGCAGGGTATAGCAGAACCTGAAGAAAGTTTACTAGAGGTATCTTGCAAGTGACATGGGGTCATTTTAATAAATGATAATTATATATATATATATCATTGGGATCTCACATTTACAGAGATAATTCTATACCCATTTTCATGTGAGTAAAGTTGAGAGTAAACTGACACTGAATGGATCACAGAGTCTTTTTGTGGTAGAGGTATGATTTGAATCTAGATACATATTTCCACATTCATCACGCTGCATGAGAAAAATCAGATCAAAAAGGAGAAAAAATATGAGGAAGAAAAGGAAAAAAGGAAGAAAATAATAATAAAAAATGTACAAATACTATGCTGTGATTCATATTTAGTCCTCTTTCTGGATGCAGATGGTTCTCTTCATCACAAGTCCATTGGAATTGGCCTAAATCACCTCATTTCAACTTTCTTTTTTACTATTCTTCTGGCATAAATTTCATCTCACTCCAGGTACATAGCAAGTACTTGCTTACCATGCTGTTAGGGAATAACACTTTGGGTTGTGTTTTCCAATTACCGTATTAAAAACAGTGTAAGGGGGTATAAAATAAAGCAAGTAAGACTTGGCTAAAGGCAACTAATCAATACACCTAAATCCAAAGAGGCAGCCTTTCTGCTTGAAGTAAAAGAGAGAAAAACAGTTATTTTATTCCCTAACTGGCTCTAAGAGATAGATAGTGTTTAGGATGGCTCAGTGCCAGGTAGCTACACAGGCTTTAATATGGAGATATCTTTTTATGCTATGGCTAAATTGATGGATATTATAAAGGACACACACCTCATATAATAGCATCAGATTACAATAACATTTTCTTTGGTTATTCTTGATATTTTCTACTGGATTTCTTGAGACACCCCCTGTATTCTTCAATTCTATAGCAGCAGAGCCCAAGTTCTGAAAGATAAAACTAAGTTTCGATTATCAATAGCAATTTGCAGAATTGTTGTCTAAGGACTAGTTTGACTGCCAAAGTTGTCTGTGGATTGACATTCTAGCCATAAAAATTTTTGGATATATCTCACAACCAAGGGAGAAGTTAGTTTGTGTTATTCATACCACTCAGGTGAACCCAAAGTCACTAAATCCACCTTTCTGCTCATAGTTGGCTATGATGAAAGAATATATTCTTTACCATATAACTTGCTTATATGCCCTCCAGACCCTCCAGGAACTGTCTTATGACTTGTCAGTATATTCGTGCCATTTACTTCATCACTGTATCCTTCAACATTCCAGGACTTTTCATCTACCAAGGAAGGGAGCTTTATAATGTATTATCTTATTCAATTAAATTATTTCAGACTAGGGACTCTGTGTCTATAGTTAGAGCTTAAGTAATATTAGGAGTTAATTATACCCTTAACGAATGTCTTTACATCCATCCATCTATCTATTCAATAATCACTGGATAGAATAGTCAATACTAACAAAAATTACACAGCTCTAAAGAATTAAACTATGACAATTGCAAGCTTGAAAGCTGTCTTTTAATTGGGCCATACTGATATAAACATAACTACTATAGATAAGCAAAACAGTTTGCAAATATTAAACTGTTATTTATACATCAGTTACTTTTTGTGATAACAAAAATTAAAAAAAAAGTAAAAGTGGAAACTAAGTAGTTGCTCATTGATTGGGTAATAGATGATCATGTGTTCTAGGGAAGTAATGGGATATCACTATATTGAATGAATGATGAAGAATATTAGGAATTCCTAGATGATGGCAAGACTAAAGCTGATGCCGAGTAAAGTATGAAGAACTGGAGGGAGATCACAATGATTGCAATAATGTAATTGGAAATTCCAAAGAGAAAGAAAAGAAAAGAAAATGAATGTTGCAAATTACAATGAAGGAGTATATATCTGAAAAAGAGATGAAAAAATGCCTGTTTCTCCTTCATTACAGAGAGGGGGGATTATGGGCCTTATATATTTTGTATATCATATTTTGTTGATTTGTTTGTTAGCTTTAATGAACTGTTTTTGTCTCTTTTTTATTCTTGACTGTAGGAATTTGTTTACTAGAAGATAGACATTTTTAAAAGTGATACTTGTTTATATATTGCATGCTAATGTCTCATAATATATTAATATGTCATATTAATATAATGTTATGAAATGAGTTAATATATAATATATAAAATAATTGAACTTCTATTGTGGAGATGACCTAAGAGTTAAAATCACACAATCACTATAGAAAAATAGTTCTGATTTCACAGATGAAGTTTTCTCATCCCCAAAGAGGATCAATGACATCTCAAGCATTATGACTTGCCTGTGAGTTGAATTTCAAGTGATGCAGAGTTGCTCAAAGTTGTCAGCCTTACACTCTCTTACTTATTAGAGTTCAGTGGCAAGACAAAGGTCACTATGATTAGTGATGGCTTAACTGAAGGACTTGTGCCTTACTCAGAATCACATAGGGAAGAAGCATTTGAGGGAGGTATCGAACCCAATCTAATTCTAGAGCATTCTTTCTATAATATCAGTAAGAATTGCAAGGATCTAAGAGGATAATTAGTGCAGATCTTTTATAATATTCCTAGCAAGTGGTTACCTAGCATTTGGTTGAAAACTTTCCTCAAAGAGAAACCCTTTGCCTCCCAGGAGAATATTTTTACTTATTAGTTTTTGTCCTTGAGAAGTTTGCCTTAGCCTCTAGTCTAAAGGTATATTGCTTTACAAATTTTCCTCAATGTTCCTCATTCTTGCTCTGGGGCCAAGTAGGATAAATTTAATTTTTTTCCTGCTTGATAGTCTTGTAAATTCTTGAAGAGAGACAAAAAGTTCTCTCTGGAGTTTTCTTTTCTCCAAGCTTACTATTTCCAGTTGCTTGAACCAATTCTCTTAGAGCATCCCCTTAGAGTCCTTCACCATCCTAGTTGAATTTGTTTATCTCAACATCCCTTCTCAATTTGGGTACATAGACAAGAAAAAAAATACTTCATGTGTGTGTTCTGACCAGGGACAGCAGGATTATTGCCTGCTGGCTTGGAAGGAATACTTACATTTTTCACTCACTACAGCCTACACCTTATATCCATGTCATCTATTCTTGTTGCCTCTACCTTTTTATTTTTCATTTATTTCTCAGTGCCTTTTAATCACATGACTCACTGGAACCATTAAGACTGCATCTTCTAATGTTGCTAAAGATTTCTCAATTATTAAATCTCAAGGGTTTTCCTCAGGCTTGTCCTTCTTAATATTTCTGCATTTTTTATTAAAGCTGTTTATTTTCAAAATGTGTGCATAGATGATTTTCAAAATTTACCTTTGTGAAATCTTGCATTCCAAATTTTTCCCCTCACTTTCCCCAACCCCTTCTTTTAGATGGCAAGTAATGCAATATATATTAAACATGTGCAATTCTTCTATACATATTTTCACAATTATGATGCAGAAGAAAAATCAAATCAAAAAAGAAAAAAATGAGAATGAAAACAAAATACAAGTAAACAACAATAAAAAAGTGAAAATATTATGTTGTGATACACACTCAATCCCCACAGTCCTCTCTCTGAGTGCATATGACTCTCTCCATCAAAAGAGCATTGGAACTAGTCTGAATCATCTCATTGTTGAAAAGAGCAAGTCTACCAGAATTGATCATTGTTTAATCTTGTTATCATGTACAACGTTCTCTTGGTTCTATTCACTCCTTTAGCATCAGTTCCTCTAAGTCTCTCCAGGCCTTTCTGAAATCATCCTGTTGACCATTTCTTATAGAACAATAATAGTCCATAATATTCATACACCATAACTTATTCAGCCATTCCCGACTGATGGGCATCCACTCAGTTTTCAGTTTCTTACCACTACAAAAAGGGCTGCTACAATATTTTTGCTTACATTGCTCCTTTGCCCCTTTTTTATGATCTCTTTGGGATACAGGCCCAGTAGAGACATTGCTGGATCAAAGGTTATGGCCAGTTTGATAGCTTGTGGGCCTAGTTCCATATTGCTCTTCAGAATGTTAGGATAAGTACACAACTCCACTAACAATATATCAGTGTCCCAGTTTTCCCACATCTCCTCTAACATTTGTCATTATCTTTTCTTGTCATCTTAGGCAATCTGAGAGGTGTGTAGTGATACTTCAGAGTTGTCTTGATTTGCATTTCCCTGATTAATAAGGATTTAGAGCAATTTTTCATATGACTATAAATGGTTTTAATTTATTCATCTGAAAATTGTTTGTTCATACCATTTGACCATTTATCAATTGGAGAATGGCTTGAATTCTTATAAATGTGAGTCAGTTTTTATATATTTTAGAAATGAGTCTTTTATAAGAACCCTTAAATGTAAAGATTTTTCCCTAGCTTTCTGCTTCCCTACTAATCTTGTCTTCATTGGTTTTGTTTGTAAAAATATCTTTTTAACTTAATATAATGAAAATTTTCCATTTTGCATTCCACAATGTGTTCTAGTTCTTCTTTGGACACAAATTCCTCTTTTCTCCTGGTGTGATACTTTTAAGACATGGAATACAAATATGTATTTCTCGGGTTCTCTGTATTAGAATTTTTCCAGGAATTACAGTCAAATGGATTATAGTTTGCAAAGCCCTCTCTCTCTTATGTTGTTTGAAAACAACAAAGTAGCAACAGCAACAACAAAAAGTCTTCATTCTCCCATTACCTTCACTTTTATTCAGTTTGGGCCTGAAGACTTGAATTCATCTCCCCACTTATCTTGTATTTCAACTTTCTGCTCTTTCCTTTTCAGTTTAAAGATTATTCTCTTTGGGAGAAATAAAAGAAACAAAATGACTTTCCAGAAATTCTGCCCTTTCTTGAACATGGATGCTCCTCAACTCATTCCTCTTGAAGCAAAGTTTATGTTTTTTTCTGATCCTCTTCCTTTCTCCACTGTAGCCTAAGGGAAGTGCGATTATCTTTTGTCTTCTTACCAAACTTGATTCATCCTAAGCTTTAATACTTTTGAAGCAATTCTTCTAAATCTACATAAAACTTTGAGGTTCATGTTCCATTTCCTATCAACCAATCAAAAATTATTCAGCAAACATTTATATAAATTTTCTACTATGTGCCAGGAATTTGGAATAAAAAGAAAAAGAATTCAATACTATCTACCTTCAATGTGTGTATTTATTAATAGAGCAGAAAATTAATATTTCTATACATGTACACACATACAATAATATTTGCACATGTGTGTTTGTATGTAGAATAAATATAAAGAGAATAAATGCAAAATAATACAAAGAAGTTAAATAAAAGGCAGTTTTGGGAAAAGGGTGTTAGTAGTAGAGGGAAGAAAGAGAATCAGGAAAAGCTTCTTTTAGAAGGTAATCCTTGACCTGTCTTTCTGTCCATTTTCTGTTCATTTTTTAAAAATCCAAGTTGATTGATAAGGATTTCATACAGCCATACAAGTCTATACTTTTTTTTTTCTTTTTAGAGAGCTCCTCTAACTAAATAACCTAAGATTCCATCAATGGCATATTAAACCTCTTTGTCAGGTCTGTGATGTTTTCCCAGTTTATGTCTTTTTCTGCACAAAGCCTTTGTTATTTTTATTCTTCCTTCATTATAGGATTATAGAAATGGAAGAAATCTCAAAACCCATCTAGTCATTCACAAGTATTAATTAAACACTGTGCTAATTAAGTAAGGCATTGTGCTAAACATGCAACATGTAAACAAATAATGAATGAATGACTAAACAAAACAAAACAAAACAAAAATAACAATGTTCTTACCCCTTGATAAGCTTCTATTATTATGAAGAGATGGCATGTATAAAAATTGTATACTTGGGATTTCTAAAGTGCACCTTTATAAAAGGGTATAGAAAGGTCAGGACAGAAAACATAGTGAGGAAGAATTAGACAGACACTCTACTTCTGAAATATACTGGTTCTTTGTCTTTGGACAATTTAGCTAACCTCTCCATATTTCAGGAAATTCTTTAAGAGTCTAAGGTACAGAGAATGGGTTAAATCAACATTCATCCCATCAAAAAATAAAGTAAAGATGGCTGATGTCAAAGGATCTGAAAGTATGTTGGACATTGGGGAAAGAGTAAAGTATAGGAAGAAACCACATATAAAGATCTTTAAAAGCCAAATAGAGGATCCCAGAGGTAACAGAGAGTCACTAGAGATTATTAAATGGGGGAAAGAAGACTTGACATGGTCAGATTTGTGTTTTAGGAAGATCAATATGATAGTTAAGTAGAGGAGCAACTGGAGTGGAGGCACACAAAATAAGTCTATTTACAGTGTCTAAGTCAGAGAGAAATCAATGCAAAACAAAATTTGCACCTAGGGCCTTTGATTAAATACAGCCTACTTTTCACTGTACTATGATTTTTCTTCTTCAGTTATATCTCTCTTCTCATTTCTTGTTTTCCTCACATAAATAAGCATGTCTTACTCCTCTCCCTAGTGCCACTTAACATCCTCTCCCCTAACCCTCACTCCTTTTAAGTAAGATTTATACTTTCATTATAATGCTATTCTTGGGTCTCATCCCACCAATTCTCAGTGATACATATAAGGTCACATTTGACTTTGCATTAGAATATGTGGTACACTTTGCTGTTTGCTGTTGTAAACAGCAATCTCAGATTGTTTGTTTACTTCACAATTTTTTTAGTTATTGTTTGTTCATTTCACACTTCTCCTTTGATAATCAGTAATGTGTAAGTGTGTATATCACACATATACATATATGCATGTAACTATGTATATGTATATGTATGTGTATTTTTTCCATCAACATCTACTGATTTGGGTTATATTTCTAGATCATTTCGTGAATCTTTTTACATGAATTTTACTGTTTCTTTAATGTTATCTTTTCCACTTATTGACATTGTTCTCTATAAGACCTATCTTAATGGGCAAAATAAGTACTTTCCTCATTGGTCTTTCGATTCACTTTAAAGCTCATTTGATTAGGATTTACAACACTCCAAGAAAACATATTCTTTATAAGACCTTGTTAAATATCCTCCATCCCTGATTAAACAGCCATCCTTCCTCTAGTTTAATCCATGGTCCAGAAATCAACATCTTGTCCTCAGGCACCATTTCCTTAACCAGATGTTCCTTCTCTTTATTATGGTTTTCACAAAGACACTTTAATGGCTTCTTGTCAACTGGAATTCTATGGGTAAGCTTCACATTTTCAAAGTTCAGGGTTTTTATGTCCCTATAAGCTTTATTTACTGTGTACAGTGTAGAGACAGAAATCTATGGAAGGATGTAGATGTTCATGAATGGTATAGATGTCTTTTGCTGACTTCGATATGCATGGCTATGCTTTACATTGCTAGCAATTGGCCTCTGGTTAAAATTTTTCAACCACCTATATTTCATGTCAGCCCTGATATTGACATGCCAGTTATGCTGTGTGCAAGTACAAATAACTTCCTCCAAAAACTCTGAGATAGGTTTATTTTATTTCCAATTCAGCTCCTCATGCACCAGAGCCCAATTGAAAGACAATCACCCAGATGTTCAGTAAAGAGGTTTCAAAAGAATAAAGGGCACGGAGGTTATTTTAATGTTGTAAAATATAGTTTACTCTTCTATCACTTCTATGGTAGAAATAGTAATAGAATACAATTTTATTGTTTTTAATTATTATGCTTTTAATAATTTTTGCAATTACAGAAACAGATGTAAATAATGATGATGATGATGATGATGATGATGATGATGGTGATGGTGGTGGTGATGTAGCTGGGTACTACAGAGGAAAGTGTCCTGGATTTTGATCCAAAGCTTTGAGTTTTGGATATAGGATATGCTACTTAACAACTGGGTGACTGAAAGAGAAAGTTAGGTAGCAGAGTGTTTAGAATAAAGAGCTTGGAACAAGGAAAAACTGATTTCAAATCCAGCTTTATACTAGTTGTGTGATCCTTGGTGATTCATTTAAACTCATTTAGCTTCACTTGTAAAATTAGGATAATAAATATAACCCTCCCATGGTTGTTGTGAGAATCAAATGTGTTAGCATATATAAAAATGCTTACAAACCTTAAAACACTATAAAATGCTAACTATTGTTATTATTGTTTTATTATATTATAATTAATCTGAGCTTGAATTTCTTCTTCTAAGGATGGTGGTGGTTGGATTAACTGATTGCTCTCTGAGACTGCTTCCAACTATATGGTTCCAATGCATAAAGGTGTATATATAGATGTGTTTATATACACACACATATATACTTCTGTGTCTGATGTCATATCATCATATCATGATTGAATAATCACTGACTCACCATAGGAATCATAGAATGGTAGGGAACATCAGAGTCCCTGAACTTGCACTGGTACCTCATTGTGATATGAAGTTTATCCTGGTTTATCCTATCTTATCAAGCCAGGAAATATTAAGCATCATAGCTGATGTTCTTAGAGTGAATGAGTGTTTGAAAACCATTTGACATATGTCATCATATTTGATCCTCACAACAATCTTTATGATAGATGCTATTACTATACCAATTTTAGAGATGAGGAAACTGAGGCAGGCAGATATCAAATGACTTGCCCAGAATTTCCCAGTTAAGTAAATATTTGAAATAGTATTTGCATTCAGGTTTAATCAATCAAAGTTGTTGGATCAGCCTATTGTGTTTCCTAGATGTCAGATGAGAAGTTTATTCACCTGTAAAATGGAAAGTATGGAGAGGAAGTTAAAGTTACAGAAGATGATTTCTGCTATCCCTGAAATTCTATTATTTTATAAATTATAGGCCCAAGGAAAGATTGGGTGATAGCCATCTAAAGATCAAGGGATAGTGGGAAAACAAAAACAATGAATTTGTAGTTGAGTATTGATTCAAATTCCATTTCTGCTTCTAATTATATGTTTATTTTAGATAAGTCTCCAAGTTTCATTTTCCTTCTCTGGAAAATGAGAGTTCTGTGGACTAGAAGTCTTCTGAGGGTCCATAGATTTCATCATACTATTTATGATACTATGATACTAGTACAGACAATTTCACCAATGGATGGTTGGCCAACGAGTCATGGATTTTTTTCCCCTCAACCCTATTGATAATTGCAGATAATGTAGTCAGAGATAAATATATTTGCCTTCACTACTAGGGAATCACAAATATCAGGAATAAAGATTTTAAGAACAATAAATTTTAAATGTTTTAAAAAATGCCATATACTGGTGGCAGATCTCTCTTGTACTACTTGTACTATAGCTACTTGTACTGTGAAGATATTTTTCAAGGACCTCTCTTCTCTTTGGAATGAGTCCATTTTTAAAGACTGAAAGCCTGAGTGATTTTCTTTGCTGTTTGCTTTTGTTCTGTTAAACTGATTATTCATTTCATAATGTCAAGGTATTATCTATTACTTACAAATAAGACAGTGTATCATTGGGGGAAAGTTCTGGACTTAGACAAATAACTGAGGGTATGGAAATTTCCTGACACTTAAGAGGTTTGTCATCTTGGCTAAGCCCCTTCTCCACCTTAAAGACTCAGTTTACAATATTGTCAAGATGAGTATAATAATAATAAATATAATAATATCCACACCTCTGCCCTACTAGAAGTTTGTAAGAAAGTACTTTGAGTATCTTCAAGTGCTATAGAAGGTAAATTATTGTTTAGCAATGTGTAAATTAAACTAATTAAGTTTTACCTCATCTTTTCCCATTTATTTTACCTCTTCCTCCTTTTCTTGCTCCTTTTGCCAGTAACTAAATTTACACCTATTATGTATCATAAACTGTGATAGATTTTGGGGACACAAATACAAAAATAAAGACAGTCCCAGGCCTCAAGGGGCTTGCATTCTCATGGACAAAGATAGCATATAAAGGGAATCTGAAAAGGAGGAAACAGAAAATGTATTTGGTGGACAGTGGCCAGGTAGGAGAAGGGCATGATAATGTCAAAGTAGTGTAGCCATGGGGAGAGAGGGAGAAGTTCCTCTTTTTCTTCCTTCTTCCCCCACCTTCTCCTTTCCTACTGCCTTCTTCTTCTTCTTCTTCTTCTTCTTCTTCT
>JAJPUD010012239.1:13696-40922 GCA_023553655.1 Myrmecobius fasciatus
GTCCTGTTGGCCTGGTGGATCCCAGTCGATCCCAGCTCTGGGCCTGGCCAGTCCTCTTTGTTGGCCTGGGAAGTCCCAGTAGGTCCCAGCCTTGGGCTTGGTCAGTCCTAGTTCTGGGGCTGGTGAGTACCAGGGGACTCTGGCTCTGGCCCTGGTAGGATTGGGCGGATCCTGGTTCTGGGCCTGGTTAGAATTGGGCGGATCCTGGTTCTGGGCCCGGTAAAGCTGGACAGCACCAGGCTCTGTGGTCACTGAGGTAACTGCAGCTGGGCCAGGGCAGATGAAAACTTGATGACTCTCCACATTGGAAGCTTATTTATAAACCAGGCCCTCTCCTCCAGCGAGGCAGCTGCACAGCCGCCAACTCAGCAGGTTGGGGGTGGGCAAGCCATCCACTCTGGTTCAGGCCCCACGGGCCTCTCTGACACGCAGGGGCCCCAGACACTCAGTTTCTGCTGGAAGCTGCTGACACAGGGGGCCTTCAGGACCCCACAGCGGTGCCGTCTGTGCTGGGATCTCAAAGGTTGGGCTTCGGGCTTCCCGGGGGCTGCCTGGATCCCTCTGACCCTGCCACGGTCACTTCATTCATTGGCCAGCCGCTCCCCACTGACCAGGGCCTTCACCCGGGGCCAGGGTGAGGGCTTCCCTCCCATCATCTCTGGCACAGCAAGGTGTCCCCAAGATGAGGGGCCTGGGGCCTTTGGCCTGGGTCCCCTCTGGCTCACTGGGAAAGCGCCTGTGACATTTTTACCCAGGGGTTCTTGGGGGATCCCCTAGCTCTGAAATGAGCCCAAACATAAAGCTGGGCCCATTTTTGGTCTCTGTGCTTAGGAACTCAGGAGTTCCCTACTCCATCAGAGAACAGGACCCTTAGCAAAGGGGGGTCTCTCACCAAAATCTCCCTTCTCTGTCACTGGCCCCCGGTGCTCTCACCTGGGGAGCAGCCACCCCCAAACGAACCAGTAAGTTCCTTCACCTAGGGTTTTAGGGTTTCCACTCCTCCCGGGCCTAACTAACATTTTAAAACTAACTAACTTACATTTAAACTAACAAACTAATTTATATTTAAACTAACTAACATTTAAACTAACTAACTTACTACATTTAAACTAACTAATATTTAAACTAACTTACTACATTTAAACTAACATTAAACTAACATTTAAACTAACTTACTATATTTAAACTAACTAACTAACTAACATTTAAAGAATCAGCAGAGGACAATAGATGGGTCTCTACCAGCAAAACCCCACAAACGCTGACAAGCCCTTTGGGTCTTGAGTCACCGCAGGAATCCTGCTGGACCAGTCCCGGGCTCTGGGTGTGAATCCGTGCTCTGCCAGCTTAGTAGCTGTCTGACCTGGGGCAGACTTCCCTTCCCTGGGCCTCAGTTTCCTCATCTGTGAAATGAGATTGGGTTGACCTGGGTCTCCAAGGTCCCTTCCGGTTCTCCATCTAAGCTCCTGGTCCCAGGCCACTGGCCAAGCCTCTAAGCAGAGGAAGGATTATGGGAAGAGGGTTCAGGCCCCTTCCCCCAATTCCTGTGTGATTTTGCCCTTTGGGGGTCTTAGGTTCCTCACTGATCAAACAAAGGGGCTCCACGCGATGATCTCAAAGCTCGCTTTGGGCCCCACAAGTCTTGTGACCCAGAAGTGAGTCATCCCCAGGTTTTTGCTTAAGATTTCTGGGCCTAATCCTCCGTCCGAGAGCCCCTAAGGCTGAGCCCTGCTGCCCCCTCCTCTGTGCCAGCCTCCTGCCCCCTTGCCCGCCCGTGCCCGCAGCATGCCCAGGGGTCCCAGCCAGAACCAGGCCGTCCTGCCAGAGAGGGCTCCGGCTTCAGACGGAGCATAAGCGCTGGGAGAATCACACTGAGGGCCAGGAACGGGGGGTCCCAGAGCTCCGGCCCCCGGGCAGCCGCCGCTTGGCTGAGTCCTTTCCCCTTGGCACTGGATGGGCCCTACCGATCCTTTCCCGTTCTAAGTGTGGTTCTCGAAGGATCATTCCACCTCTGGTTCCCCCTCCCTTGCGCTTTGGGTCACACCGGGAGGGTTTAGAGTCCACGTAAAAGGATGAGCAAACTGGCCGGAGATGGCACAGGGAGGCGCAGAGCCAAGATTCGAACTCGGCTCCCTCGGCCCCCGATCCCACCCAAGTTCTCCCTCCTTCAGGCCTCGGTCCAAGCCCTGGACTCTAGTCTCCATTTTACAGAGGTGGAAACTGAGGCCCATCGGGGTGAGACAAGGCAGCCAGGAAGGGGCAGAGCTGGCACCCCGGCTTCCCCCACGGATCCCCCCAGTCTCCTCCCGCCCCAGGATGAGCGATGGCTTCGTGGGCCCCTCGGAGGCCTGGGTGCCCTGCCTGTATTGTGGGGGAGCGGCCTCAGTTTCCCCAGGGCGGCAGATGAAGGAGGGAGGACGTCTCACTTTGGAAGTCCTCCCGCTCTGGGCCGGCCGAGGGCTCAGGGAGGGAGAGCGGCCCCGCGAGGTGGGCCTGAGGCTCCGGCTCCCAGGGGGTGCTGGGGCCCCCCCACCCCGCCCCCCACCCCCAGCAGCTGTCCCTGTTTCCAAATCAGCCGGGTGGCCGCCTGAGAAAACAGGAAGCACGCAGTTACCACAGGAAGTGTGTTCTCCCTCCTCCCCCACCCAGCCCGGCCCGGCCCATTGCAAAACGCCAACAGAACAATTGCTCCAGGAGGCTGTGGCCACCGGGAAATGCGTGCCGAGACCCCGGGGGTGGCCGTGGCCAGCGTGGCCCTCTCCGGCCTGGGCCCCTGCTGCCCCGCCCCCGGGCCTGGGGCCCTGTCCTGCACCCCAACCTGCAAGGGGGGAGCGATCCTGCTCCGCGCCTGACCCTGACCTCCTCCTTGACCCCCCCACAGGGCCCTGGCGTTTCCCAGAAGCTCACGGCCGTCCCTGGGGGAGGGGGTGTAGGATGGGGGGCGGGGGGCACCTCTGAGCCTGCCTGCCCGACCATCATCCCCGGCCCTCATCCCCGGCCCTGACCCTAGGGCCGCTCCCTGGGGGGCCGCACCCTCCCTGGTCCTTAGGCCCAGGTCAGCCCATCCCCCCATCCCACCCCCTGGGCACCTGGGGATCCAGCTCCCACTCTGGAGAGTCTCATGTCTCCTTCCCCTCCTGCCCCTCTCCCTGCCCTCCCTCACACTCACCTCCCTGCCTCCTGCCCAGGAGGCCAGCGTTCAAGGGCCAGAAGGGGGGGGGGGCGACCCTGGAAGTCCTGGGCCCCGGGCCGTGGTCCCCGTGCTCTCTGAGGGCCCTGAGGGACAGTGAGGAAAGAAGAAGAGGACAGAGCATTTCATGGTGTTATAAATCAAAGAGGGAAGTCGGGACAGGAGAAATAAGAAACTTCCCTCCTACCCCCGAGCACTGGGACCTGCCAGTCGGCTGGGACCAGCCAAGCTCCCCCTGAGGCTCCCCAGCTTCCCCCAGGAAACCGGCCCTGCCTCCATCCCTCCTTTCTTCCTGCAGGTCCGGGATGGACGTGCTCCCTGCCCCGCCGAGCCTCCTCCTCCCCATCTGCCCCCACCCTGGGGGTCCTCGGGGTCACTGACACCTGCCCGACAGTAACAAGATGGCAGCAAGAATGCCCAAGAGGAAAGTCTGACCTGGGGCAAGGGGAGAATCCCCAGTGGGAGTCAGTCAGTCAGTCAGTCATCAAACACATTTTCTTTAAAGCTCCCTCTGCACTTAGAAGATTCATCAGTCAACATTTATTAAGCACCTACTGTGTGCCAAGTACCATAATAAGAGGTAGAAATAAAAGTCAAAAAACCACAGCCCCTGCCTTCAGAGAGCTTGCCTTCTGTGTGGGGACAGCAGAGGCACATGGAGGCGCTGAGAGAATGGGCACGAGGCCATTTGGGTGGAGTCTAGTGGGGGAGGAAAGACCCTTTGATGTTTATGGTGGGGAGACCCGAGATCTGGGCCCTCGGTGGGTGCAAGGCTGGGTGTGTGGGAGTCAAAGAAGATGGAAGGGGCCCACACCCCGGCCCCCAGGACCCTGGGCCCTGAGCTAGCTCCCTCGCCCCAGTCCTGCCCGAGCTGTCTGGGAGGCGAGCACAGACGGGCCCTCTGACCGGCAAGCCCGGCCGGGGCCGTCGTCCACTCCGCCGGCCAGCTGCCCGCCGTCTTCCTTGCTCTTCTATCTCTTCCCGGCCCCCCTCCCTTAGGTTACGTCTTCTCGTGTTAGGCGTCAAAGCCCCATAAAGTCGGGGACATGTGCACCCCAGTACTTAAGAAACACAGGGCCTCTCCTGGGTCTTTCTCCCAAGAAATCACCAAAAAGTGAAAAGGGCTCCCATGTTTGAGCAGCTCTTGGTATGGGGGCAAGAACTGGGGAGGAGCGGGCGCCCCTCACCTGGGGAACGGCTGAATAAGCTGTGGTACGTGAAGGTAACGGAGTGTCGTCGTTCTCTCAAAAAAGAGGGGCAGGCCCCCCAGAACAGCCCGGAGACACCTCCACGAGCTGATGCTGAGGGAGGTGAGCAGTGCACCCGGCGGCAAGCTGGGATGATGGACTCTGGTGGGCCGGGCGGTGACTCAAAGCAACTCCCATAGACTTGGATGGAAAATGTCACCCGCATCCGAAGGAGAACTGCGGAGACCGAACAGGGAGCGACGTGTGCTATTTTTACCATTTTTCCTTCTGTCTTTTTCTTCTCATGATTTTTCCATTTGTTCTGATTTTTCTCTCCCAACGTGACTCATATGGAAATATGTAAAAGATAAATGTACGTGTATAACCTGAAAACAAATAAAATTTAGAAATATTGCTTCTGTTTTTCCTCCCCTCCCTTCCTTCCTTTCTTCCTCTCTCCCTTCCTTCCTCCCCTCCCTGATTCCTTTCTTCCCTCCCTAGTGATTCCTTTCCTTCCTTCCTTTTTCCCTTCCTTCCTTCCTTCTTTCCTTCCTTCCTTCCTTCCCCTCTTCCCCCTTCCTTCCTTCCTTTCCTCCTTCTTCCCTCCCTCCCTCCCTCCCTTCCTTCCTTCCTTCCTTCCTCCCTTCCTTCCTCCCTCCCTTCCTTCCTTCCTTCCTTTCCTTCTTCCTTCCTTTCCTTTTCTTCCTTCCTTTCCTTCTTCCTTCCTTTCCTTTCCTTTCCTTCCTTCTTTCCTTCCTTCCTTCCTTCCATCCTTTCTTCCTTCCTTCCTTCCTTCCTTCCTTCCTTCCTTCCTTCCTTCCTTCCTTCCTTCCTTCCTTCCTTCCTTCCTTCCTCCCTCCATAAAGAGGCATGTTAGTGTGGTAACCAGATCACTGGAGCTAAATTTAGGGACGGCAGGTTCAGCTCCCGGCTTTGCCACTTGCTTCCTGGGCAGGGAAAGTGCTCTGGAGCCAGCTTTTTCAGGAGCCTCCTCAGAAAACAACCATTGCTACCCATCGGGTTCACTTGATTGTTGTGTTGATTGTCTAGACCTAAGTCAGTAAACTGTCCCGAACTCTGATCCTCCATCCCCTTGGTCAGCATGCCCTCCTGAGGGGGGCAACTCAGGGCCATCCTGGCCACCCATAAAATGGAGGAACAGACTGGGCGGCCTCTCAGGTCCCTCACCCCTCTAAATCTATAATTAACCAACCAAAAAGCACGTATGAAGTGCCTATTGTGTGCTACAAAGCACTCTAGGAAAAACTGGGGATAAAAGTTTAAAAATCAAGCCAGGCTCTCCCCTCCAGGAGCTTCCATTTTACAATACATATGTGAGTGGTGGTCTGAGAACGGCCCTGCCTCTGTTTACCCAGCAGACCCCATTCACTCCTCTGACTTGGAGCCAGCCCTGCTTTGGATGCTCCCATTGCACGTGTTGTGGGTCTTGAACCCCATTAGATGCGTGAGCTTCTCCTGGACGTGTCCTGTAGGCAGCTGCAGAAACAAACAGGAGTCATCTCCATCTGGGTTAGGCAGGAAGGCTTTCCAAGGGACTTCCTTGCCAACAGCCCTGAGAAGACGGGGGACAATTACTATCAGGTCCATTTTAGTGATGAGGAAACTGAGGCAGGGAACCAACCTACAAAGGGATGCTTATGAGCTGCCTACTGTGTGGTAAGCACCATGCTAGGTGCTGGGGATACAGATGGACTGAATGAAATGACCCCTCCTCACACTGTAGAAGGGGGTCTCCCTCTGAGGTCCTTAGTCAAATGTTTGTCCCTGAAGATCTCCCTAAAAAATGGTGAGAGCCTCCCTGCCCATGGGGGTGTCCTGGAGAGGAATCCATTCATCAAATACTGTCCCTTGGTGATGGATGGGGACTAAGGCAGTTTCCCGGAGCAGAGAGAAGCCAGGAGGGGGAAAGTATGAAGCGGAAGTCAAAAACAGAAGCCCTTTACCTGGGCTGGCTACCATTCACACACCTCTGTCAGATTTACCAACGCTTCACAGTTTATATTTGCTCCTTACAATAACCGGTCATGCTGGGGGCTGGTGTGGTGTTCATCTGACAGTGGAGGAAATGAGGTTAAATGACTTTCCCAGAACCACACAGCTGGCAGGGATCTGAGGCGGACTGAACTTGGGTCTCTTCTGACACCAGAACCAGAACCAGAACCGGCCCTTGGACAAGTCACCTCATTCCTCTGCCACAATTTCATTATCTGTACGAGGACAAGTTTCACCATCTGTATGAGGAGGGGGCTACGCTCAGCCTCAAACCCATGACTATTACCTAGGACCCCTGAATTCTTCGTCTTCCCCCCACGTGCGTCTTCTTCCTTCCCTGGGATGGAGCAGGGCCCCGCTCACTGGGATGCTTGACCAATAGTTGGGACTGGCTCCTCGGGTCATTCTAGGGTCAGGCCCTCAGGCTCTCAGGGACCCTTCCTTCTCTTTCCCAGGGCTCACCACTTCCTCCCTCCTGCACCTCCAAATCGAGTCTGAGTGTGGGAGACTGGAGCATCTCAGGGGTGTCTTTTCATATTGTGGGGTTTCTCCCCCTTCTAGGCCTGGGTCACCAGCCCACAGACCTACCCCGGAGCTGGGGAGAGGAAGGAGGTAGCTTCCCATGGGCCCGTTCCATCCCCGAGTTTCCTCAGGACTCTCTGCTCTTGGGAGAAGAGACCTCAGACCTCTCCCAGCCCGACCTCCCACCCAAGCAGCAAGCCATGGGTAGGGGCCATTCACTGGAGGTCACCTGGTCCAACCCCCTTATGAGGGAAACTAAGTCACCTCAGCCACAAAACTGGGAGTGAGTCACAGAGCTGGGATTCTATTGTCTCCCCTTCTGAATCCCCAACTCCAAAGCTGGAGAGCTTTCCCCTCCCTCCACAGGGGCTGCCTCCCTTCTGTTGCTGCTGCTGTTGTTATTTGCCCTTTCTTCTCATAGACAA
Source organism: Myrmecobius fasciatus (assembly GCA_023553655.1). Classification (NCBI taxonomy): domain Eukaryota; kingdom Metazoa; phylum Chordata; class Mammalia; order Dasyuromorphia; family Myrmecobiidae; genus Myrmecobius; species Myrmecobius fasciatus. The sequence goes on from JAJPUD010012239.1 coordinate 21,034, forward strand.
CCATGAGGCGCAAGAGGGAGGGCTGCGCAAAGTCAGGAGCTTCCTTTCTTTTCAGTGTCGAGATGGACACCAGGAGGCTGGAGATGCCCTTTTACCACAAATGAATATTTGTCTTCTAAACACTTCCAACCACGGGGAAGTCATTGCCTCAACAGTGTTCGCTTCTTGGGAAATTTTTCCTTTCCATTTCTCTCTCTATATACTCCCTTTATATATATAAATAAATAAATATATGTGTGTGTGTATATATATATATATACTTTCTATATATATATATATAAATATATAAATATATGTATATATATAAATATATACTTTCTCTCTATATATATATAAATATATAAATATATGTGTATATATATAAATATATACTTTCTCTCTATATAAATATATAAATATATGTGTATATATATATATATTTTCTCTCTCTATATATATATATAAATATATGTATATATATAAATATATGCTTTCTCTCTCTATATATATATATGTATATATGTATATATATGTACACACACATATTCTCTCTCTATAACTCCCCATGGAGAATAAATCAGTCCCCTCATCCAAATGATCAATCAACAGGCTTGAGCAAGTCCCAATTCTGTTTGTATCAGACATACAATGGTAAAGATGAAGCATACTGTCCCCAAGGAGATGACAAGTACAGAATAAAACCAGAGAAAGACAAGTGAGTGTTGGGAGAGAGGGCCCCGGATGGCCGGTCCTGGGCAGTCCGTCAACAAACACACCGTTTCCTTACTGTACAATGAAGGGTTGCATGTGATGGCTTCTGAGGTTCCTTCCCATTCAAACACTGAGGACTCTATGAGCTGGGGGATAAGGAAATCCCCTTCTCCCCTGACTTGTTTGTGCTTTGAGGTCTGTCTCTGGCATTCGATGCCCTAAGATCGCTTCTAATCCAGCGATTTTATTGTTTCTGTCCTTTGTTTCTGAAGAAGACCAAGGACATTAAAGGTGACATCTTGGCTTGCACATGAACTGGATTTAAGCGAGGCAGAACTGCACAAAATTGTTGGCCCCCCTCTCTTCCAGAGCCATCAAAGTGCGGTGACAAGACAAAAGTGGGGACTACCGGAGAGAGTGGCGACCTTGGCGGCTTCCGTGTCTGACCCAGCTCGGAGCCCTCAGAGTGCCCACTTCAGCTGCCTTCGTGGCTCTCGGAGCCCCTTGTTTCCATCCACCCATTTCAGTAATGCTTCCGGGCTTGGGGTAGACATCCCCCTAACTCACAGACTTACCTTAATGTGGTTTGGCCCATCTCCTGAGAAGGTTTTATTGGGTTGGCCATTGTATGAGCTACGGCTTCTTGGAGCCTGGGTGAGAATTGGATGAATCAGGTTGGAGACCGAAGGCAGATGAGCAGCCTTGAAAAGTTGGCAAACTCTCACACAGAGGTGCTAGTCCTCCCTGAGCACCCCGCCACCCCTCCAAGACTTAATTCTGGGTCCTAGAGTCCCTTTTAGCTCGGACATCCTATATTCCAGGGCCCCTCTCGGCTCTGGCACTTCGTTCTAGGATTATTGCAAGGTGGAACTCTGAAGTTGGCCACATGTGCCTTTGGAGCCCTCTCCTCAGTCCTCGTCCCTAGTTCCATGGCCAAACTCTTTCCCCATGCCCTACCAGGTCCCTCCCCGGGTTCCCAGGCTATGAAGGGCTCTCCTCCTGACCTTGTGAGGCACTGCCCAGTTGGCTGATAAAAGGCTTAAGGAATTATCTTTCAGAATTAGAAGGGATGACCTCACTCAATGGGATTTTGACAAACTCTCCTCTGCAACATCTCCCCAAAGTAGTCACCTAGACTTCCCCTGAACGCCTCCAGTGAAGAGGGAACCCACTCCCTTTCAAGGCTGTCCAGTGCGTTTTGGGAAAGCTCTCCATCCTCTCTCTCTCTCTCTCTCTCTCTCTCTCTCTGTCTCTTTGTCTCTGTCTCTCTCTGTCTCTCTGTCTATCTCTCTCTTTCTCTGCCTCTCTTTTTCTCTGTCTCTCTGTCTCTGTCTCTCTCTCTTTTTCTCTCTGTCTCTCTCTGTCTCTCTTTCTATCTCTCTGTCTCTGTCTCTTTTCTCTGTCTCTCTGTCTCTCTATCTCTCTCTTTTTCTCTGTCTCTCTCTGTCTCTCCCTCTCTCCCTCTCTCCCTCTCTCTCTTTCTCTGTCTCTCTCTGTGTGTCTTTGTCTCTCTTTTTCTCTCTCTGTCTCTCTTTTTCTCTCTGTCTCTCTCTGTCTCTTTGTCTCTGTTTCTCTCTCTGTGTCTCTTATGTCTCTGTCTCTGTCTCTCTCTGTCTCTCTGTCTCTCTCTGTCTTTCTCTCTCTCTCTCTCTCTCTCTCTCTCTTTTGGCTTTATCTTTTTTATTTTGCTTTATTTATGTAGAAGAGAAATCTGCTTCTCTGATACGTTGTTCCTAGCTCTTTCCTCTGGAGTCGGGCAGCAGAAGTCTTGTTCTGTGAGTGCTTTTCAAATGTTTGAAGACACTTGTCCCTAATTCTTCTCTTCTTCCCACTAACCATCTCTTGTTCCTTCACCTGATTTTTGTATGATATGGTCTCGAAGGTCACCCTCCACTGGTGGCTCTCCAGTTTGTCGATTTTATTTCTTAAAGTGTAGTGCCCCAAACAAACATGATTCACCAAATGGGGTCTGGCCAAGGGGAGCAGCTAAAAGGGGAGTCAAGAAGACCTGTATTCAAATCTCATCCTGGACACTAACTGTATAACTTAGGAAAGTCACTTAGCTTCTAAGCTCATCTATAAAATGGAAATAACAGCATCTATCTCATAGGCTTGTGGTGAAAATCAAAGGGGTAAATTGCCTTGTAAATGTGAAGGCGTTGTATAAATGTTAGAACACTGCTCCTCCACGGAGGCTGGCTTCAAATCATTTGGTCAAGCACCCAGATCCCTTTACCTGCTGATTCTCGAGCCCCATTTCCATCATCTTCCCCTCGTCAGCCAGATTTTGGAGGCGAAGGGCAAGGCTTTCCATTCCTACAGGATGAATTTCATCCCTGCATTAGCCCTGTTGAGAAACGTTGGATCTTCAATCTTGCTATTACTACGAGTAGTATTACTATTGCTATTATTAGTATTAGCTATTACTTCCCCACTTTGCATCATCTGCAAATAATCCTAATATTAGCTTGCATTTATACGGCGTTATAAAGAGCTTTATAAATAGTATCTCATTATAGCTTCACAACAAAACTGGGAGTCGGGTGCTATTATCATCCCCGTTTTGCAGATGTGGAAATTGAGCCAAACAGAAGTTACGTGACTTACCCAGGATAACAAAGCTAGGGAATATCTGGTCAGATTTATCTATAATTCATCCAATTCATTGATAAAACGTTAAATAGCTGCGATCCAAAACTCAGATTTCTGGAGCACTCCACCAGAGAGCTCCCTTGAACCTGTTAACAAGGTATTAACCAAGTCCTGATATTCAGCCATCCATTCTGAAATGCCCCCGTCAGTTTTATTCTTTACCCTCTAGGCAATATTTCTTCATCTTGTCCAGAAGGATAGTGGGATATACCCTAAAGTGCTTTGTCAAGATCTCAGTGAATTACAGCGGTCCCTTTCACATCTCAAGACTCCCTGTGATCTGGAAAATCTGGGTAAAACTTTTTGCCCCTCTTGTTGTACCAGAGAAGAAGTCTGAATTATTAGTATATTAAAAGATATAATATGTTGATATTATACCATACTATACATCTATTTTATGCATTTCTGAGCCTCTTAACTTTTTCCGTGTTTTCTGTTGACCTTCCCATGTTGTCTGCAGCTTCCACAAAACTCCTTAAAATTCCCATTGAATTTCTTATGGCAACCCACAATCTATCAAAACCAGGGAAAGCTGCAATGTGTAATGGATAACTGCATTGTGGGTCGTATTCTTCTGTTCTAGAATTAAATGGGATTAGTTTGGCATCAGGAGAGCTAGACAATGTCATATTAACTCTTCATGATCACGGATTTCCTTTCAATTTCTCCACTAGCCATCTCTTTAATAAAACATTTTGAATATCAATGCAATTTTTTCCATGAAAAGTTTAGCAAGAAACCACAGCAACATATCCCAAAGATTATACACTATGACCAGGTCGGTTTCATACCAAGAACGCTGGGCTAGTTCTATATTAAGAAAACTAGGATTGTGATGGAACACTACTATGATATAAGAAATGATGGAGGGGTGGTTTCAGAAAAATCTAGGAAGATCTATATTAATTGTTGGAGAACGAAGGGAGCAGAACCAAGAGAATATTGTACACAATAACAGCAAAATTATAGTGATGATCAACTGTGAAAGACTTAGCTACTCTGATCAAGACAATAATCCAAAGGTCCCATGAGGAAAATTGCTAATTTTATAATTGCTAAATTCTCCAGAGAGAGAACTGATGGACCCTGAAGTATAACTTTTTTCACTTGCTTTATTTATTTTGCCTTTTTTGGTGCAACATAGCTTATATGGAAATGTTTTACATGATTTCACATATGTAATTGCTATGTATTGTTTGTCTTCTCAAATGAAGGAGGGGCTGGGTGGAGGGAGAGGATTTGAAATAAAAATTTTAAATAAAGAACATTAAAGATCATATGCTTTTTGCCTGTATTGTAAATATGTTAATTATATTTATATTTTGCTTTTAAATAAAAAGCATAGGATCATATCAATAGATACAGAAAAAGCTTTTGACAAGGCACAGCACTCATTCTGCTAAAAACACTAGCAAGCATAGGAATAAATGAATCTTTCTTAATACAATAAGTAGTATTTATAAAAAAAACAAGAGTCATCATTTTATATATAATGGGGATAAATTGGAGGGCTTTCTAATAAGCTCAAAGGTAATGCAAGGATGTCCATTATCATCATTATTATTCTATATAGTTCTAGAAATGTTAGCTATAATGAGAGAACATAAAAAAAGAAATTGAAGAAATAAACATGGATAAAGAGTGGGATAGATATAGGTAAAGTTAATTGCTTTTTGCAGATGATATGATAGTTGCATTGGTTTAAAAAATAATTAAACTGACAATTTTAACAAACTTGCAGGATATAAAAGAAATTTATACAAATCATCAACATTTCTGTATATTACTAAAAATCTAACAGGAAGAAACAGAAAGAGAAATTCCATTTCAAATGACTATAGAAAGTATAAAATACTTGCCAAGACACACACAGGAAGTATATGAATGCAATTACAAGTAGTTTATACAGATAAAAACTGATCTAAATATTTGGAGAAATATCAATTAATAATGGATAGATTAAATCAATATAATAAAAATAACAATATTACTTCCACTAATTTTCTTATTCAGTGTCTATTCAACTACCGATACAATTAAACCATTAAGCTACACATAATTAAATTACCAAATGATTACTTTATAAAATTAGGGGGAAAACAACAACAAAATTCATCTGGAAGAATAACAGGAATCAAATTTCAAGGGAAATAACAATAAAAAAAAGTGGAAAGGGTGGTGATTAAGTAGCATCAGATCTCAAATTGTACTACAAAGCTATCAAAACATCAAAACAGTTTGTCACTAGTGTGGATTAGTTAAGCAATAGAGAAGCTGATCAATGACTAGATTGTGTATAATAAAAAAAAAAGTAAAGGAGTATAGTACTGAGTATTTGATAAACCCAAAGATCTCATCTATTCAGAAAAGAATTAACTATTTAATAAATATCACTGGTAAAAGTAGAATGTAATCAGGCAGAAACTAGATCTACACTAACATCTTATATACCAGAGAGAGAGGATTACAGGAACTAAAATAGGCAATTTTAATTATATTAAGTTTAAAAGGTTTTGCACAAACAAATCAACGTAATTAAAATTAGATAAGAAATAGGTAAAGGGGAAAAATATTTGAAGCAAGTTTCTATGATAAGTCTCTCATTTCTAATATATATATAGGCAATCCATTCAAATTTATAACGAGCCATTCACCAAATGATAAATGGTCACAACATATAGACAGTTTTTAAATGAAGAGATCCAAGCTATTAATATGAAAAAATTCTCAAAATCACTAATAATTAGAGCAGTTATTATTAAATAATAGCAATTAGAACAAATCAGAGATTCTATCTCATCTCCATTAAATTGACCAAGTTGACAAAGAAGAAAGATAACAAATGCTGGAGGGACTCTGGAAAAACAGGCACATTAATTCACGCTTGGTGGAAATAGGGACTGGTCTAGCCATTCTGGAAAGCAAGCTCGAATTATGCTTTGAAAGTTATTAAACTGTGTATACCCTTCTATCCAGAAATATCAATTTCAGTTCTATGCCCCAGATAGACTTTGTACTATATGTACAAAGATATTTCAATCAACCAATCCACAAATAAGCTTTTATTAAGCACCTACTATGTGCGAGGCACTGTTGTGTATTTGGCAGTAGAAAATAATTGGAAAGGAATGGTTAAACAAATTGAGTCCTAAGAAATAAAAGAAAGACTCGTATGAACTGACTCAGAGGAAGGTGAGCAGAATCAAAACAATTTATACAATAACATTAATTTTTTATTCAACATTGCAAAGGCAAATGACTTTGAAAGTATTCAGAACTCTGATCAACGCAATGACCAATCACAATTCCAGATGAAGCATTGTTGATGACCTCTTGAGAGAGAGAGAGAGGTGATGGACTTAAGGGTGCAGACTGAGACTTTTTTTTTTTTTTTTTGGTGGACATAGCTAAAGGGAGAATTTGCTTTGCTTGACTGAATATATTAGTAATAGAGTTTTTGTTTTTCTTTCTTTCTCTTTGGCAGTGTATAGGGATGAAGAGAAGGAAGTGGGATGGTAAGGAGGCAGATTTTCATTGATTAAAGAAGCCCAAAAATTTAGTTGAAAAAATGAATATCGAGAAATATAAAATTTTGTTGATCTTTTTGTTGTTTGTTTTTAAAGTAGTGAAACTATTCTGAGGTGTCATTGTTCCAATACTCAAGCCATTGATGTAGCATGCTGATAGCCTAAGTACAGAAGCCAGTATACGAGGTATCAGGAGTTCAAACATCCCAGAGTTTCTAGTCAGTGTTAATCCATGTCAAAAATGCAGAGGCAGAGAAAACACCGTCAATCAGACCAATGGTGTGTCCATGCTGAGTATCCCTTTCATTGGTAACCATTTTATTTATTTTTTTATTAAAGCTTTTTATTTTCAAAATATATGCATAGATAATTTTTTTAGCACTGACTCTTGCAAAACCTTGTGCTCCAAAGTTTCCCCATTTCCCCTCACCCCCTCCCCTAGAGGGCAAGTAATCCAATATGTGTTAAAACATGGGCGATTCTTCTGAGAATATTTCCACAAATATCGTGCTGCACAGGAAAAATCAGATCAAAAAGGAAAAAAAAGAGAAAGAAAACAAAATGCAGACAAACATGCTGAGGGTTTTGCTGAGGTCGGGTGGGAGATGGGCTTAGGCTCCAAATTCAAGATCATTAGCCTAAAGTTTTTAGATTTTCCTTCACTCTTTCCCTCAAGCTGTGACACGTGAAATATTGATGATGATTATGAGGATGGCAAGAACTTTCTGTTTCTCTGCTTCCTGCATATCATCTCCTTTATCCTCACAAAATTGACTATATACTGTAAAGCACTAAGCAAAAGCATTATTCCCATTGTACAGATGAGAACACTGAGGTCCTAAGAGGGAACAGGACAAAAGTATGGAGCATTTCTGCCCACTTCTACATCCTCTCTCCTCATCCCTGGCTCCTTGGTCTCACCGAGCTGGGAAGATACAAATCTGGAGACTCAATAAGCTCAGAGATCCTCATCGTCAGATACGACCTGTCCCTCTGTCCCTTCTCTCCCTCCACCCTTCATCATTCAATCCATTCGTTCGTTCGTTCATCCATTCAGATGTTTCGTGCTCTGCTTGGAACATGGGGTTTCTTGGTACCATCCCTACTTTGTGGGAGTTTATAATCCAGTTGGAGAGACAACCAGCTCCCCTAAAAAAGCGAAGGCTTTCTAATATCAGACAGCCTGTGACTAAGGTACCAAGTACCCAGGGGACACCTTAAGCCATGAGGACCCCCTGGGCACACGGTCCTGATTGTAACTGCAATGGCTGTGACCAGTGGGTTTTAACACACTTGGGAAAACTCCTGGTGACAAAGGGTGAACTATGGGGTCTTGAAATCAGAGGACTTGGATTCAAATCTAGACTTCCCAACTTAGGACCTGTGTGATCATGGGCAATTGCTGCATGTCTCTGAGTTGGTTTCTTCATTTGTAAAACAAGAATATTGGATGATTTCTATGATCAGGAAGCTATGGGGGGAAAGCACATACAGCCGTGAGCCTGGATTTAGGAATCCTGCCTCAGATACTTACTACAGCAGGATGCTAGGAATGCAATTTCACTTCTATTTGCCTCATCTGTAAAATGGGAATAATAGTGTCTACCTCCCATAGTTGTTGCAAGGATCAATTGTAAAGCATTGAGCACATAGTAGGATTCAATTGCAGTCTTCCCCACTAGACAATGGTCATCCTTCTGCAATCTCTCAGCCCTGGGCCTATCATGGGACTCAATGTAGATTGCTTGAAAGAATAGGGGGCTATTTATTTTAGAAAAAGAAATTGAAAGAGCCCTCGGTGAATTGGATTTACAAGTGAATTCTACCAAACATTTAAAGAACAATTAATTCCAATATTACATAAGCTATGGAAAAATAGGCAGTCCTCCCAAATATCGATGTGAAAATGTTAAATAAGATATTAGCAAAGAGATTATAGCTGTTCATTGCCAAGATGATTCCCTGAGTGGGATTCACACAATGACTGCAGGGCTGGTTCTGATTAAGAAAACTCTTAGCATAATTGATCATATCAATAACAAAGCCAACAGAAATCTCCACAGAGGCAGAAAAAGCTTTTGACAAAATACAGCACCCATTCCTGTTCAAAAACACTAGAGAGCATAGGAATAAATGGAGTTTAATTGAAAATGATAAAAGATATTTATCGAAAACCATTAGCAAGCATTATCTGTAATAGGGATAAGCTAGAAACCTTCCCAATAAGATCAGGGGTAGAATGAGGATGCCCATCATCACTACTATTAATCCAATAGAGTACTAGAAATGTTAGCTTTAGCAATAAGAGAAGAAAAAGAAATTGAAGTTATTAGAATAAACAATGAGAAAACAAGACTATCATCTTTGTAGAGGATATGATGGAAAATCTTAGAAAATACTAGAGGATTACCCCCTCCAAAAAACCAATTGAAATAATTAAAAACTTTAACAAAGTTGCAGAATATAAAATAAACCCACCTAAATCATCAACATTTCTGTATATTACCAACAAAACACAGCAGCAAGAGATAGAAAAAGAAATTTCATTTAAAATATCTATAGATAATATGATATTTGGGAATCCACTTGCCAAGACAAACCCAGGAATTATATAAACACAACCACAAAACACCTCTCACACAAATAAAGTCAGATGTAAACAATTGGAAAATATCAATTTTTTGAGGTTGAGCTAATAGAATACAAATGACAATTCTATGTAAATTAGTTTACTTATTCAGTGCTATACTAATCAAACTACCAAAAAATTATTTTATAGAGTTAGCAAATATTCTAACAAAATTCATCTGGAAGACCAAGAATATCAAGGGAATTAATGAGAAAAAAAGCAAAAGAAAAAAAAGCCTACCTATACCAGATATAAAACTACATCATAAAGTGGTCATCATCAAACCTATTTGATATTGGTTAAGAAATAGGATGGTAGATTAGTGGAACAGTTAGATTCACAAGACAAAGTAATCAATGATTATAATTATCTAGTGTTTGATCAACCCAAAGTCTCCAGTTTCTAGCATAAGAACTCACTATTTGACAAAAACTTGCTGTGAAAACTGGAAAATAGTATGGCTGAAACTGGATACAGACCAATACCCTATACCCAAAACCAAGGAAAGGTCAAAATGGGTACAAGACTTAGACATAAAGAGTGATAACATAAGCAAATTAGGAGAGGAAGAAATATTTACTTGTTAGAGCTATGAAGAGGGGAAAAATTCATGACCAAACAAGAGACAGAGAACATTAAGAAATGCAAAATGGCGAATTTTGTTATTCCATTAAATTAAAAAGGGTTTGCACAAAATAAAACCCGTACAGCCAAGACTGATTACAGGGGAGAAACAATTTTTACCAACAATTCTTCTAATAAAGGCCTCAGTTTTCAGATATATAGAGAACTGAGTCAAATTTATAAGAATATAATATAATTCAACTTAAGAATACAAGTCATACTTCAATTGATAAATAGGCAAAGGATACAACAGGCAGTTTTCAAATGAAGAAATTAAATCTATCTATAGTCAGATGGAAAAATGCTCTGAATTGCTGTTGATCAGAGAAATGCAAATTCAAACCACTCTGAGGTATCACCTCATACTTATCAGATTGCCTCATATGACAGAAAATGGTAAATATCGGAGAGGATGTGGGGAAATTGGGACATTAATGTGTTGTTGGTGGAGTTGTGAACTGATCCAACCATTCTGGAGAGCAATTCGGAACTATGCCCAAAGATAAAAAACTATTGATTCAGCAACATTGTTATTGAGTCTGTATCTGAGAAGAGACCATAAAAAAGAGAAAAAGAACCATTTGTACAAAAGGATTCATAGGAGCTCTTTTTGTTGTGGCAAAGAATTGAACATTGAGTGGAGCCCATCAGTTGGGGAATGGCTGAACAAGTTATGGAATTATGGATTATTGCAATTAATGAATTAATTAATGAATTAATGGAATATTATTGTGTTATAAGAAACGATGCTTAGGTAGATTTCAGAAAAACCTGGGAAGACTTATATCAACTAACGCTGAATGAAGTGAGCAGAACCAGGAGAACATCGTACACAGTAACAGCAATATCATGCGATGATCAACTGATAGACTTAGTTCTTCTCAGCAATACGATGATCCGAGATCATTCCGAAAGACGCATGATGGGAGACGGTCCACATCCAGGGAAGGAGCGAGGGGTCTGAATGCTTTGTTTTGTTTTGTTTTTCATGGCTTTTTCTTTTGTTCTGTTTCTTCTTTCCCAACATGATCAATGTGGAAATATGTTTACATGATTGCACATGTAGCCTGTATCAGATTGCTCGCTATCTTGGGGAGGAGGGGATGGCAAGGAGGAAGGAAGAAAAAATTGGTACTCCAAATCTTATTAAAAATGAGTGCTAAAAGCTATTTTTACATATAATTGGAAAAAAAATAAAGTACTACTTACCAAAAAAAAAAAAGAATAAGGGGTTACGTGTTCCCAGGGGACTTGCCTAGGGAGGAGGTGATATATGCAAAGGGGGGCTGAGAGCAGGGATGCAGTGGGCTGGGGAGGGTGGACTGTAACCCAGAGCCCATCCACACACTGTCTCACCGCAGGGCAGACCAGGGCCCTTATCTCCAGCAGCAGCTTCCGTCCCCCACCACAACCCTCATCTCTGCCTCCTGCCCCCCCCCGGGGTTGCAGGGGCACTGGGCTGGAGATGCCCCTCCCCCAGGCCCGTCCTCCTCCTCCCCCAGGGGAGCTGGCCGGAGAGGCTGCTGCCCAGCAGAGCGAAGAGGGGGCCCAGCGCCCCAGGTGGAGGAGCCGGAAGTGATAAATAACTTCTCTCTGCCCTCCGGAGTGTGGCAGCCATCGAGCTGCTCCCCTCCCTACATCATCCCCCGCCAGAGCCCCCTACCCTCTTCTCTGTAGACTAGTCTTGTACAAACCCAAGGGGCAGATTTTCAGCTAGAAATGGGGGGCAAGCTGGTTTCAGGGGGAAGGGAGGGATCCCCCAAAGTATTTGGGATACTTGTAGTTGTAGGAGCAGGAGCACGTCACTTAACTTTTCTGCCTCAGTTTCCTCATCTGTAAAATGAGCTGGAGAAGGCAATGGCAGTCCAGTCCAAGACCCCAGAGGGAGCAGGTGTGAATCCACAGTCCTGGGGGTAGCCCGTGGGGCTGTCCCTGGGAGCTTTTGGAAGGCCCGGAGCATCACATTTGGGGGTCACAAAATCTCCTGGCTGGGACATACCTTCTAGCTGGGGGACACTGGTTTTCTAGCGCATCTTTCTGAGTTTCTGTTTCCTTAATTATAAAATGGAAATATTAGAACCAAGTTCTGAAGAGGAGGGGACCCTTGGAGGGCCTTGGCTCCCATCCTTTCATGTCACAGATAAAGACCCAGAAGTCCCGGGAGGTGGAGGGAGCCACCCTTCACTTCACATGGGTCACATAGGTATTGATCCAGGCAGGATCTGATTCCAGTTTCTTTGATTGCAAAGCCAGTTTATTCACCTATAAGTCCTTCACAAGTGAGTGAGAACAATGGGCTTTGGGAACCGGGAGAGTCCTGTGGAAATAGGAGTTATTGTTAGGAAGGAGAGGAATAACATGGAGGAGAGGGGACAGAAATGTCTCCTCCAACTCCAAGCCCTTTATTTATTCTCTTAAACTAAGTAGCCCCCACCCTGCAAAGGGAGAAAGGAGGTGTTGGGGGAGCGAGCAGTGAGATCCCCACCCTTTACCACAGGCCCCTTGGGCCCTGCCCGCCCAGAGCTGCCTCCTTTGGCCTAAGCTACGGAGGGACCCAGGAGAGGGTGGCAGTGACCACCGGGCATGGGTGTAGGAGTGGGGGGCAGGGGAGGGAAGGAGGAGCCTTCAGCCCCCAGATTCGGGGGAGAAGACGTCTGAAAATGAGACTCAGCAAGGGGCAGTGGGAGGAAGCAAGTCCCGGTGGCCTCAAGGCCCAGGAGAAGACCCCCAGCTGACTCCTCAGCCCCCCAGCCCGTAGGGGATCAGTCATTGACTGCAGAAGCCATTGGGCTTCCCCTTGGGGACAGAATCACATCCTGCTCAGGGGAGTTGAAGGGGACCCTGTCCTTATGTCACTGAGTAAGCTGAGGTCCAGAGAAGGGAGCGGCTTCCCCACCAGGGTGATATGAACCTCAACCTTCCTTCCGACTCTTTGGCTTTCTTTTTTAATTCACTTTTGTTTTTGTTATTAATGTTCTTTTGGAGTTTTTCACATCTCTCACTTGCTAAGCTGGGTGGCTCAGTGGATAGAACACTGGTATTGGAAGCAGGAAGATTCATCTTCCTGAGTTCCCTATTAGCCGGGTGACCCTGGGCAAGCCATTTTACCCCGTCTGCCTCAGTTTCCTCATCTGTTAAATGGACTAGATCAAAGCTTCTTAAACTACAGGTTACATCTCCATAGGGAGTCAAGAAACTGAATGTGGGGGTCCCGAAATTACGATTTATTATCAGTAAATGTTTGATTTGTATATCTATTTTGTATACCTAGGGTTACGTAAAAGGGGTTGGGAGTGGAAAAAGTTTAAGAAGCCCTGAACTACATGTCCCGGCTCTAAATATTTAGAACATAGTCTGCGCCATAAGCAGGAGCACTTCCTGACATCTTTATACTGGGCCTTTGACCCCCTTGGGGTAAGGTCTAAAGGGCAAGGGGGATGTATCATTGTGACTTTTCTGGCACAATTCCTTTCCAAATTGCTTCTCGGTGTGTTGGACAATGCAGAGCTCCATGGGATGCTCCCGCGGGCTCCCCGACATTTGCCGTTTTCCACTTTTATCTCTTCTGAGGTCAGTCTGATGGGTATGAGGTGGAACCTCTGAGTTGTTTTGATTTCTGATTTGATTCCCATTCACTCCAGCTTTCTGCTCATTTCCAGGTGGCCTCTCCCTCCATGAATAAATGAAAACATGGCCTCCGAGAGACTGCTGATCCTCCCTGAAATGCCCAGTGATTAAAGAGCAAGAGCTCACAGTCCAAAGTCTGGTCTTTGGATGAGCCTAGGAGGGATTTCTGGTCCTGGAAGGAAGGTGGACAAGGAAGGATGAGGATGGTTCCAAGTACAGTGTCGGGGATATGTCAAGAGCCGGCTACTAGGGGAGTGGATCTAGAAATGCTGGGGACCTCAGGGGCTTGGACCTGATCCATCCCCTTCATTTTCAGAGAAGGAAGCTGCAGTCTGGGAAATAAAGCATCTCCATGAGGTTTTGTGCATCATTGGGGTCATCAGTAGTCTCTGACTCCAGGTAGAGGACAGAGACCAGCCCTCAGTCATGTCCTGCCTCAGGATCATCAGATCTATGACTCTGGGCAACTCCCTCAGGCTACAGAAGGTGCAGAAGGTTCCTGCTTCTGTGGCTTTTTCACTGGGATCTTTGCCAAAGAAATCATGTCAACTCCCTCATCCCCCAAAATGTACCTGACATTTTCATTCTATTTTTACAAAAACTTTACATTCACTGTCTCATTTGATCTTCACAATCACCATCAGGTAGATATTGGGGGTATTATTGTTCCCATTTTACAGACAGAGAAACTGAGGTGTATCTTGGCCAGAACTGAACAGATAGAAGGTGAAACAACTGTGCAGAGACTAAGAGTTTATTTTCTGTAGGGAGGGAAACGTCTTGCAAGTAAGGATGGAAACTGGACATATGTGTTGCTCTACCCTCAGGGGACAATCTTAATGCTTATACCAATGGCTACCCAATAAGCGCTAGATCTGATAATGAGGGGCTAGAGTGTCAATGAGATCAATTTAATTCATAGCAAGTCTTCATGATGGGACTTTAAGTACTTGACCACACTGTCTCAGGTCCATAGAATATCCGGCACTGGCCAAAGGAATATAATAATTAGTGAAACAGTTCTGGGATTTTGCTGTGGCTGAGATCATCCAGAGGGTGAGTGCAAAGGATTGTTGTTACGCCAAGCTCAGGGCATCGTCTGCCTCCTGGACCTTGGCTCTGGTAATAGCGGTCAGATGTGAAGACAAAAGCCCTGATGTCGGAAGGAGATTTGAACCGGTGATTCTGAGGCCCCTCTTACTTGTTCTCTGACATGCAGGAAACCTAATTCATTTTTCTGGCTGCAGGAAACCCCCAGGCTGCCACAGGCCCAGGCCAGAGACTAGACCCAGAACAAATTCTCACTGAAACAAAGGCCTCAAAGGGTTTTTTATCTAATCTCAACTCCCCAACCCTGGAGCTGGACTTTAGCAATAGAGGGGAGGGAGCTGGTATGATACCATTAATGGTAATGGTGACTTCAGGAAGTGTGAAATGGCTTCTGGGTCATCACTTCGAATGTAGGAAGCTTTTGTGCTCACCTGGAATCCCCTTCCCGGGTTCCTGTGGACCTACTCAGCCTTCAGTGTGTGTGGACTGAGAGACAGGAATGAATGAATGAAAACCATGTCCTCAGAGCTGATCCTGAGCCAACCCGAGAAGCTGCAGAAAGCCCATTCATTTCTTCATTCTCTTACCTTTATTTCTGAATATATCACTTACCTTGCCCAGAGAGCCATTCACAAAGAACAGAAAAAGGGGAAATGTGAGGGTGGAGAAACAGTTCAGCAAAACTAACCAACAGAGCATCCAATCAAATCTGACACATAAGTGATGTTCCACATCCAACCTCGGTAGTCAAAATATATTGCTGAGGAAAGGAGAGAGTATAAAAGCGAGCTTGAAGCTTAACAGCAAAAAAACCTAACATCTTGGCAACTGCTCTCAAACTTCATGGTATAGAAAGGGAAAAGAAATGGAAGCAGTGTCAGATATGATCTTCTTGGTCTCAAAGATCATTGCAGACGGAGACTGAAATCATGAAATTAAAGCTGTTTGCTCCTTGGAAGAAAAGCTTTGGCAAATCTGGACAGCAGACTAAAAAGCAGAGACCTCGCCTTGCCAACAAAGGTCTAGGTAGTCAAAGCTGTGGTTTTTCCAGTAGCAATTTATGGCTGTGAGAGTTAGAAAGTCAAGTGGCCCAGAATGATGCTTTGGAATTGTGGCGCTGAAGACTTTGAGAGTCCCTTGAATGGCAAGGAGGTCAAATGAGTCAATACTTAGAGAAATTCATTTAGGCTGTTCTTTGGAAAGTCAAATACTGAAGCTGAATTTGAAATACTTTGGTCAATAGTGAGAAGACAGGATCCATTGGAAAAGATCCTGATGTTGAGAAAGTTTGAAGGCAAAAGCCAGAGGGAATGGCAGAGGATGAGATGGGGAGGTAGTATCACGGAAGCAGTGAACATGAACTTGGATCGACTTCCAAGAGAAAGAGCAGGGTAGAAGGGTCTGGTGTGCTGTGGTCCGTGGAGCCACCAAAAGTGGGACATATTGAATAACTTAATAACACACACGTGTATTTATGAAAATATATACATGTACACATATAGCAATGACTTTATTCTTTTATTTATCAGTGAATTTCTAATAAGATTATTATTATAATATATAATTTATAAGTAATTTATTACAATCTTGAAATTATAGTATAACATTAGATACAATATAAGAAAAATTATAATAGCATAAGATTAGAAACAATAATAATAGCAACCACATGGTAGGTCTTTGTTCTTTTCATTTCTACATTCTTGGAGGTGTCTCTCTTGGCAGTCTAGGTACCTGCTACATCAGCCTACCTTTTCTATTTGACTATCAGCTCCATGAGGGCAGGCACGGTGCTTGTATACAGTCAGAACTCAATGTTTGTATGCCTTGTACAGTACAGTACTTGTACAATGCCTTGTACAGTAATTGTATCCCAATGCTCTGCCGGGCCCACTCTCCAAAACTTGCTGAAGACAGACTCTCGCCCTCTCATCCTCTTGGTGCTGCTTGACTTTCAGAATGTCCAAGGTGACAGAGCTAATTTGGTCAACTAATCTGCTGATTCAGGCCACCTCCTCCCTTCCCCCACCCCCAACATCCTCCCCAATCAGTGGCTGTGATTGGTGGGAATCTCGGAGCAGGCTGAAGATGAGGACATCTGGCATAAAGTGGGTAGGGAGGCCCCCACAAGTCCCAGATATAGACCCTAGGTGCTGTCCCTCGTCCTCAGTGGTCCGGGTCAGGGGCCAAGAACAGAAATACTTGATGTCAGAATGCTGACAGTGTTATTATGAAATCATTTGTATATTATGAAGTCAGGCCTAGCCCCGAGTAAGTACTTAATAAAAGCTGGTTTTGCTGACCGGCTGATTTGCCTAGCCTGGCATTCAGCGATCTGCATGCCCGAGGGATTGGGGTAGAGGTGACGGCAGTGATCCAGAGTCCTGGATCTAGAACTGCGTTCCTGCCATGTTCTTTTCCCACCCCAGAAGTCAGTCTGGGATCTTCTGTCTCAGAGGTGGGAGCCCTGAGCAGAGCCGGGTGGTATGTGGGGTGAGGGAGTACGGGGCTTTTAAGATGTTGAGTCTTGTGGGGAGAAACTGGATTATTGACAGTGGAGACAGAATTCAGCATCTAGAGGCTGAAAACTCCCCAGCAGGGAGAGAGGAAATAGAGAGAGCGCCAGGTAGCCGGGAGTGCCCAGGGGCACTCCTTGCCCAGGCTTGGAAATCTCTACTACCCAGTGTTCCAATGGTGAATAAAAAAGGGACAGCCAGTGGGCAGGGCACGTGGAGGGTGGTTCCTTGTTGCTTTTACTTACAAGAGTCCATGAGCGGATTCTGTTCTCAGTTGTAACAGAAACCTCCAGGGAGACTAGAAAGACCGGGCATTCTCCCCATGGCTCCTGGGCCAGCCGGTGGGGAGACTCAGAGGCATAGACAGAGCTCGACAGAACTTTCCTCTGGACCTTTCCCGACCGATTTCACATCACTCCCTCATGGCTCTTCCAGCCAAGATCACCACCACCACCATGCTCCCCTCTGCCTCTTAGAATCACTCCACTTCTTCCAGGTTTAATTCACATGTTACCTCGTATTGGAAATCTATCATGATGATCCCCCCCTACATACACACACACACACACACACATACACACGGCTCTTTTCTTTCCCAAATTCTCTTGCCTTTACACATTGGGTCATCCAGTAGACAGCTTCTTAAGGACCAAGAGCCGGCTCTCACTTTGTAAACTCTTTATATCTCCTTGTCTTGCACAAAATAACATAGGTTGAATTTAGAGGTCTGCCATTTTGCCAATGAGGATACAGAAGGCTACACTGGTAAAGAGTGGTTGTTGTAGTTCAGTCCTGTCCAGTCTTCTTGAATCCATTTGGAGTTTTCTTGGCAGAGATATTGGAGTGGTTTGTCATGTCCTTCTCCAGTCCATTTTGCAGATGAGGAAACTGAGGCAGACAGGATTGAGTGACTTGTGCAGGGTCACACAGTCAGTCTGAGGCCACATTTGAACTCAGGCCTGATGCTCCACCTGCCACACCACCTGGCTGTCTCAATAAGTCAGTGGTTACCATCAGATAATCAACCAATCCATGAGTTTATGTTTATTATGCGGACACTGGGGATAACACAGATTAAAAAGTGAATTGCTCCTTGCCTTCAAGGAGTTTACATTGTAAAGAAGAGACAAGTGCTAGGTTGGTATCCAGAGACAAAGTAACTGTGAGGAAATTTTGGGGAGATTTCCACGGGAGAATGGGGGTGACCCTGTCAGAAGCAGGAAAGATGGGAAGGCCCTTGGTGAGAAGCCGGAAGGACAATCTGACCCAAGCGGGAAGCCAGTCATGTGCTTCCCGGAAAAGGAGGCTGTAGCTGGTTCAGTTGGCAGGATTTGAAGCCGGGTCTCCTGTGAACCCGTTTCCTCGTGAGTCCGCTGTCATAGATGGACTTCAGAACCGGAGGGAGAGGGTGGCCGCTTTTAACTTCCCTGCCTTCCACCATGACCCATTTCCATGGAGCATAGTTGTTGTGCCGCCCCCCTTTAGATTATGGCCTCCTTGAGGGCAGGGATTGTTTCTGCCTTTCTTAGTATCCCCAGTACCTGGGCACACAGTAGGCAGTTCATAAATGATCACTGCCTTATGCTACTCCTTCTCCCCCTTCCCCCAGGCCTGGATAGTTGAGTTGCAATTGGCAAGGCCGGGCTGGGAAGCCAGAACTCTGGCTCCGCCGGTACACAGGAGGCGCCACATAAGTGCACGTGTTGTGCCAGTCTCGGCCTCCTCGGCCTGAGCCACCCCGGATCTGTGCCCGCCGGCAGCCAAAGGGTTACCGGCCTTGGAGACAGAAACCAGGCTCCCAGCGAAAAACCAAAACACAAAAATAATTCGATGAGTAAGAATAAAATTCCCTCTTCTGAGGTTCCTGGCCCGCCCCTCCCTGCGGCCCCCACTTCCCCTTTCCCTACAAGCCCGAGCCCGGCTCCAGGCTGAGTCACAGCGCGCCCGATCCCGACCTCGGCCCGGGGCTGGAGCACGGTGGCTCCAGGCCCGAGCTCCGCACTGCGCATGCCTGCGCCAGTCCCCGCCAGCCTCGACCTGGGCCGGAGCCCCAGCCCAGGAGAGTGCTGGAGGCGAGCCGTGGCGCCACCGTGCGGCCGCGCAGGGCCCTCCAGCCCGGGAGGGACTGTCGCTCGAAACGCATGCGCAATCCTCCTGGGGTGGGGCGGACTAGAGGGACGGAGCTCGGAGGGGCTGAGCTGGCGCTCGTCCCACCTCTTCGCTGCCCATCCCTATACGCCCCCATCTAAACAGAACGGAAGGGGGCGGGTGGGCACGCCCCACTGCTTAAGGCTCCGCCCCGAGGACCTCCCTCTCTCCCTCCAAGCCCGTACGGAAGCCGGCAGGAAGTGTGCTTCTCCGAACCTGGTTCCCCCACAGGCGGGGACAGGCGGAAGCATCTTCCCGTTAGCGTTCCCCTGTGGTGCTTGCGCCCCAGTGTCTCGGGTTCCGAGCTCGGGATGAGTTTGACGTGGCCGGGCTCCGGGGAGGCGGAGCCGTGTGGCTAGGGGGGCGGAGGGC
Source organism: Myrmecobius fasciatus (assembly GCA_023553655.1). Taxonomy (NCBI): domain Eukaryota; kingdom Metazoa; phylum Chordata; class Mammalia; order Dasyuromorphia; family Myrmecobiidae; genus Myrmecobius; species Myrmecobius fasciatus. The sequence continues at coordinate 40,869 of JAJPUD010012239.1, forward strand.
GGGAGGAGCCGGGGCCCGGGCCGAGGCCGGGGCCAGGCGGGGGCAGGGGCAGAG
>JAJPUD010012240.1:0-15457 GCA_023553655.1 Myrmecobius fasciatus
CAGGGCTGGTTCAATATTAGGAATACTATCAGCATAATCAATTATATGAATAACCAAACTAACAATAACCATATGATTATCTCCATAGATACAGAAAAAGCATTTGATAAAATCCAACACCGATTCCTATTAAAAACACTAGAGAGTATAGGAATAAATGGGCTTTTCCTTAAAATGATTAGTAGCATCTACTTAAAACCATCAGCAAGCATCATATGTAATGGAGACAAACTAGAACCATTCCCAATAAGATCAGGAGTGAAACAAGGCTGCCCACTGTCACCATTACTATTTAATATTGTATTAGAAATGTTAGCTTTGGCAATAAGAGAAGAAAAAGAGATAAAAGGAATTAGAGTAGGTAATGAAGAAACCAAATTATCACTCTTTGAAGATGACTTGATGGTATACTTAGAGAACCCTAGAGACTCAACTAAAAAACTACTAGAAACAATTCAAACTTTAGTAAATTTGCAGGATTCAAAATAAATCCACATAAATCATCAGCATTTTTATATATTGCCAACAAAGTTCAGCAGCAAGAGATACAAAAAGAAATTCCATTCAGAATAACAGATGATAGCATAAAATATTTGGGAATCTATCTGCCAAGAAAATGTCAGAAACTCTACGAACTAAACTACAAAACACTTTCCACACACATAAAATCAGACCTAGTCAACTGGAAAAACATTAAGTGCTCATGAGTAGGCCAAGCAAATATACTAAAAATGACAATACTACCCAAACTAATTTACTTATTTAATGCCATACCAATCAAACTCTCCAGAAATTACTTTACAAATCTAGAAAAAAAAATAGTAGCAAAGTTTGTTTGGAAAAACAAAAGGTCAAAAATTTCAAGGGACTTAATGAAAAAAAAAGACAGATGAAGGTGACCTTGCCATACCAGATCTAAAACTATATTATAAAGCAGCGGTCATCAAAACCATTTGGTACTGGCTGAGAAATAGAGCAGTCGATCAGTGGCATAGGATAGGATATCAGGACAATCTAGGCAATAACCTTAACAATCTAGTATTCAATAAACCCAAAGACCCCAGCTTTTGGGATAAATACTCAGTATTCAACAAAAACTGCTGGGAAAATTGGAAACTAGTGTGGAAGAATTTAAGGCTTGACCCATACCTAACACCACATACCAAAATAAGATCTAAATGGGTTCATGATCTAGATATAAAGAGTGATATTGTAAGCAAATTAGAGGAACGTAGTATAGTTTACGTCTCAGACCTTTGGAGATGGAATAAATTTATGTCCAAAGAAGATCTGGAACTCCTAATTGAACACCAGATGGATAATTTTGATTATATTAAGTTAAAAACTTTCTGTACAAACAAAACTAATGCAGACAATATTAGGAGGAAAGCATAAAATTTGGAAATCTTCTTTACATTTAAGGGTTCTGATAAAGGTCTCATCTCTAAGATATATAGAGAATTGTCTCATATTTATAAGAATTCAAGCCATTCTCCAATCGATAAATGGTCAAAGGATGTGAATAGACAATTTTCAGATGATGAAATTAAAACTCTTTATAATCATATGAAAAGGTGCTCCAAATAACTATTGATCAAAGAAATGCAAATTAATACAACTCTGAGGTACCACTACACACCTGTCAGATTGGCTAAAATGACAGGAAAAGATAACAATGAATGCTGGAGGGGATGTGGGAAAGCTGGGACACTGATGCATTGTTGGTGGAGCTGTGAATGGATCCAACCATTCAGGAGAGCAATTTGGAGCTATGCTCAAAAAGTTATCAAACTATGCATACCCTTTGACCCAGCAGTGTTTCTATTGGGCTTATAACCCAATGATATCATAAAAGAAGGAAAGGGCCCCACATGTGCAAGAATGTTTGTGGCAGCCCTTTTTGTAGTGGCTAGAAACTGGAAACTGAATGGATGCCCATCAATTGGAGAGTGGCTGAATAAATTATGGTATATGAATCTCATGGAATATTATTGCTATGTAAGAAACAAGCAGCAGGACAATTTCAGAGAGGCCTAGAGGGACTTGCATGAACTGATGCTCAGTGAAATGAGCAGAACCAGGAGATCATTATTCACGGCAAAAATAATAGTATATGAGGATCAGTTCTAATGGACATGACTCTCTTCAACAATGAAATGCTTCAAAACATTTCCAATTGTTCGGTGAAGAGAGAGCCATATACACCCAGAGAGAGGGATGTGAAATGTGGACCACAACATAAAATTTTCATGTTTTCTATTGAGGTTTGCTTGCATTGTATTTCCTTTATAGGATTATTCTTTCTTGTCAATACGATTTCTCCTGCACAAAAAATGATGTGTAGCAATAACTATACATATATTCGATTTCTTAAGTATTCTAACATAATTATCATGCAATGGATATTCTGCCATCTAGGGGAGGGGTGGGGAGTAGGGGGGAAAATTTGTAACGGAAAGCTTTGTAAGGGTTAATGTTTAGTAATTACCCACACATATGTTTTGCAAATAAAAATTATTAATAAAAAATAATTAGAATTGAGGGGGGAGGTAGATGGTGTAGTGGATAGAGTGCTGGCCCTGTAGTTAGTATGGCCTGAGTTCAGATTTGCCCTCAGACACTTAATACTTCCTAGCTGTATGACCCTGGGAAAGTCACTTAATGCCAATTGCCTCAGAAAAAAATTAGAATTGAGAAAATGAAAGCTACATGTTAATAACCCAAGAGACATCAAGACATGATAAAATACAATTTTATAAATATGTATATCTGCATGATACATAAATACACTTATGTAAACACATATATAGATATATATATAGATAGATAGGTATTTATATGTCTATTTATCTGTATCCATATCCATATCAATCTATCTATCTAATTTTAGTTATTTGAAAATGTGAAATTTCTCATTTAAAAACAACTGACAATAAGTCAATCCAGGACTGAATACAGATTGAAGTATATTATTTTCTTTTTTTTTGTTTTTAGTTTTTACTATCTCATGTTTTTTCTCTTTTGTCCTCATATTTCTTTCACAATATGACTAATATGGAAGTATGTTTAAAATGAATGTGCTTGTATAATGTATATCAGACTGCTTGAAGTCTTGGGGAGATAAAGTAAAGAGGGAGAGAGAAAAAATTTGGAACTCAAAATTTTACAAAAAATTAATGTTGAAAAGTATCTCTACATGAGGAGAGGTGAAAAACCAACCTAGGAGGGATAATATAAGAACTATTGGATTTCCTGAAAGAAATTTCAAAAAAAATATTCTGGAGCACATCCTTCAAGAAATTATCAAAGAAAACTGTTCTGATATATTAGAATTACAGGGCAAAATAGAATCGAAAGAATACACTGATCATTGACTGAGATTCTAAATTGAAAACTCCCCAAAACATTTCAGCCATATTTCAGTGCTCATTGATAAAGGAGTATTACAATCAACTAAAAAGAAACAATTCAATTATTGTGCATTTATAGTAAGGATTACACAGGATTTGGCAGCTTTCACAATAAAGATATCAGAAGGGAAATGAGTTAAGATTATAAGTAAGAATCAACTACCTCGCAAATTTGACTATAATCTTTCCGGGGGAAAATGGAAATTTAATGAAATAGAGGACTTTTAAGCATTCCTAATTAAAAAATCAGAGCTGAATAGAAAATTCAACCTTCAAATACAGGACTCATGGGAAACATAAAATAATATAAATAAAACAAGAAAGAAAATGAAAGAAACTAAATAATATTTAACTTCATATTTTATATGGCAAGATAATATTTGTAATTCTTAAGAACCTTAGTAATTTAAGAGCAATCAGAAGGAATATCTGTAAATAAATACTGTGAAAATTAGGTCATTTTAATGGGATGATACCTGAAAAAAAGGAGTAAAAAAGAAGATTGCACAGAAAGAAGAAGGAAAGAAATTAAATGGTGGCAAACTATCCCACATAAAAGAGGCAAGAAACATATATTATGATGGAGGGGCCAGATGTAGAAGTGGGGCAGCAGGGAAAGCTTAAGCCTTATTTTTATCCATATTTGCTCAAAGATGAAATAATAAACATTCAGTTGTACAAAGAAATTTATCTTAGTCTATAAGGAAGTGAAAAAGGACAGGAGTGATAGATGGGGTAATGTCACTGATAAAATGGATAGTGAATTAGGGAAGGCAGTGATTGGAAGGCAAACACTTGTGAAGAGGGGGAAAGTTGGGGTAAGAGAAAGGATGGGATAAGCAAGGTGAAAATAGTATGAAGGGGCATATAAAGTTATTTATCATAACAAAATGTAGACTAGAAGCAGATAATATAATGCATTAAAAACAGAATCTTGCAATGTGTTTTTTTTTTTACAAGAATCACCTTTAAAGTAAAGAGATACACAGAGAGTAAAGGTAAGAGGCTGGGACAGAATTTATTATGCTTTAACTGAAGCAAGAAAGTGGAGTAGCAATCATTAGCTCTAATAAAACAAAAGCAAAAATAGACCTACTTAAAAGAGAAAGAGACATAAGTGGGGAAACTATATCTGAAAAGGTATCATAGGCAATTAAGTCATATCAATACTAAAAAGTACTAAACTATATCATTTGCACAAAATGATATAGCAACCAAATTTTTAAAGAAGCCAAATGAGCTACAGGAAAAAAATTGAAAATAAAACTATAATGGTGAGAGGTTTCAACTTTCCCCTCTTAGAACTAGGTAAAACTGACCAAAAATTAAACAAGAATGTCATTAAGGAGGTGAATAAAATTCCAGAAAAGCTAGATATGAAAGGGCATTTCTGGAGGTTAAACTAACGTAGCAGAATGAAGCCAGAAAGTTCATCAAGGTCTCCTAGTTTCTCAGGAAAACCGCATGAAACCAAGCCTCTGAACAGAATGAAGCCACTCTCTTGCTCAAGATAGATTGGAAGGATTTCAAGAAAAGTCAGTCTCATTGGGATGAAAGGACTCTTCAGCCCATCTCAGAAAGAGTCTGGCAAAATCAGTGAGAGGGTTTTAAACATATCAGATTAACATCTAAGTCCCTGGATTTTGTCTCAATAGCAAAGGAGTGAGACAGGACCCAGTGCCAGTTCAGAAGACAAATTCTGGGAAACCAGGCTCTTTTCTGGAAATAGAAGATAAAGTTGTGAGCAAAACACCAAAGGCAAGAGGTCCCTGTGTTCAAAGCCAAGGCTCAGAACTGCACAAGAAGCTTGAGACAGTGTCCCCTTCACCCTGGGAGAAAAGTTTTAAATTAAAAAAAAAAAAGAGGAAATACAAAAAGACAAGGAAAAAATGAGCAAAAAAGAGAAAAGAATCTTGACTATAAAAGTCTACTATGGTGACAGGAAAAACTGAAACACCAACTTAGATTAGGACAAAATGTTTGCAGAGGAAATCTCACGTACTGATATGAATGTGTCTGAAAAAGACACAAAAAGAAACTTCTTGGAAGTGCTAATAAAAGACTTAAAAAGGCAATAAGAGAGGTGGAAGAAAAAAAATGTGAAAAGAAATGAGAAGTATGCAAGGGTCAACAGCTTGGAAAAGGATAGAAATTGCTTAGAAAATACAATTAGATAAATGTAAAATAATCCACTAAAGAAATCAATTCCTTAAAAAAAACACAATAAGCCAAATGTAAAAAAAAATCCACTGAAGAAAATAACAACTAGGAATGTAAAATTAATCAAATGGGAAAAGAGATGTAAAAGTTAACTGAATGAAATCACACATTAAAAACTAGAATAGGGCAAATGGAAGCTAATGACTTTATAAGATAAGAATCAGTCAAACAAACTAAAAATAATGAAAAGATGGAAGAAAATGTAAAATACCTAATTGGAAATACAGCTGACCTGGAAAATAGGTTGAATGGAATAAACTGAGTGAAGACCCATTATAAGAATGTGGTCTCAGGTTATACCCTAGTTATAACTTGAAACTTTGTAGTAAGTTGTGCTCAGACAAAAGCCTCAGGTGTTCACTTATCTTAGATAAACTGTATTCAGTTCCTAATAAGGTAAAGACTGTGTCATTGACTGGTATTATTTGTCTTTTAATACCACTTTATTTAGTTTCTGGGGAAATTTTTAGTCTCTGGGGAGATTTCTTTGTTTTATATTTAAGACTGGAATCCCCAAACAAATGGGAGAAAAGGTGATAAGGAGCTAGGGCCTGCTTTGTTGAGGTCTATATAATCCTGTGTTTTGTAGTGCTTTGCACTCCTATACTGGCACTGCTGTTCTTGGGAGCAGTCCTTTCTTGCAAGATAGAAGTAAATTATTTTTGTTTTTTACCTTGAGAGTTTATGATTTTAATTTGGGTTAGGGTCGCTGTCCCACATATAGATCCAGAAAAGAAATTTAGACATGATTGGTCTATCTGAAGGCCATGATCAAAAAAGGAGCCTGGATAGCATTCTTCAAGAAATCCTCAAGGAGAACTGCCCTGATATTCTAGAAAAGGTGGGGAATTGGTCCCTAAAAGACTTCTTCAAAAAGATATTCCACAAGGAAAACCTCAAAGAATATTGTTAGAAAAATCCAAAATTATAATCTCAAAGAAAAAAAAATACAGTAAGTTTCCAGACAAAAGCAATTAAAGGATCAAGGAGCAACAGTGAATTACTCAGGATCTGACAGCATCTACAATAAAGGATCAAAGATCCTGGAATACCAAAATCAGAAAGGCAAAGGACATGGGGTTATAACCAAGAATGAACTACTGAGCACTATCTTTTAAAGAGGAAATGGATCTTCAATAAAGTAAGACTTTCAATTATTTATATTGAAAAAAATGAGACAATGTGATCTTCAAACACAGGACTCACAAGAAGTAGAAAAGGTAAACAGTGGGAAAATATATTCCTCTTGAGAACTGTATCTGTAATTGGGGCAGTTAAAAGGTTGCATTATATGGACAGAGGGCTTGGTTATGAATGGACTCTGAGGTGATGATATCAAATACAAAGACATTTAGGTGTGAATAAAGGATTGTACTGGGAGAAGAGGAAAGTAGAGGTATAATGGGACAAATTAGATCACATGAAGAGGCAAAAAAGACCTATTAAAATAGAGGGCAAGAAGGGAGGGAAGGAGAATTATCTGAAACTTGATCTCATCAGTTTGGGCTCAAAAAGTGAATAACTTAATGATTTAGTTGGGTATTGAAACCTATCTTATGCTGGAAAGAAGTAGGACAAGAAAAAAAAAGGTTGGGGCTAGATAGAAGGGAGGGCAGAAACACAATAAAGGGGTAAGAGAAGGTGGAGGACTGGTAGATTAAAGGACAAGTAGTGGATGAGAAGTGTTAAAAACAAAACACTATGAAGGAAGGACAGAATGGAAAGAGACAATAAGTATATAGGGGGCCAGGGAAATAGGATGGAAAGAAATACAGAGTAGGTAATCATAACTGTGAATGTTAATGAAATGAAATCTCCTATAAAAAAGAAGCACATAATAGACTGAATAAAAAAAACAGACTTCTACAATATGTTTTTTTTTTACAAGAAACACATTTGAAACAGAGAGATACATGCAGAGTAAAGGTAAAAGGTTGAAGATGAACTTATTTTGCTTCAGCTGAAGCAAAAACAAAACAAAACAAAACAAAACAGGGGTAGCAAATCTTTTCTCAGGTAAAGCAAAAGTAAAAAAAAATACTTCTAATTAAAAAAGATAAGGAAGGAAAGTACATCTTGAAAAAGGATGCCATGAACGAACAATGAAGTAGCAATGATACTAAATATATATGGACAAAGTGGTAAAGCAACCAAATTCCTAGAGATTTTAAGCCACTTACAGAAATAGACTGCAAAATTATATTAACGAGAAGCCTCAACCTTCTCCTTTCAGATTCAGACAAATCTAACCACAAAATATACAATAAAGAAACTAAGGAGATTAATAAGATCTAAAAAACCTGGAAAAGATAGACCTCTAAAGAAAATTGAATAGAGATAGAAAGGAATACATCTCTTTCTCAGCAGCACATGGCACCTACACACAAATTAACCATGTATTAGGACATAAAAACCTCATAATTAAATGCAGAAAGACAGAAATAGTAAATGCTTCCTTTTCAGACCACAATGCAATAAAAATTATATTCCATAGAGGGCCAGGGAAAGATAGACTAAAAACTAATTGGAAATTAAATACTCTAATTCTAAATAATAATTGGGTCAAATAACTAGAAAAATTCATAATTTCATCCAGGAGAGTGACAATAATGAGACAATATATTACAACATATGAAATGCAGCTAAAGCAGTTCTTAGGGAAATTTTATATTTCTAAATAAGTGCATGAATAAAATAGAGAAAATGGAGATCAATCGATTGGGCATGCAAAGTTAAAAAGCAAACAAACAAACAAACAAGCAATAAACAAATTAACCCCCCTAACTAAATATAAAGTTAGAAATTCTGAAACTCAAAGGGGTGACTAATAAAATTGAAACTAAGAAAACTAATGAGCTAATTAATAAAACTAAGAGCTGGTTTTATGAAAAAAAAACATCAAAATGGATAATCCTTTGGTTAATTTGATTAGAAAAAAGAAAGAAAAAAACAAATTTTAGCATAAAAATGAAAAGTGTGAACCACCAATAAATAAGTAATATTCAGGAGCTCTTTTGTCCAACTGTTTGCCAGCTAATCTGATAATTTAACTGAAATAGATGAATATTTACAAAAATATAAATTGGTCAGATTAATAGAAGAGGAAATAATTACTTAAATAGTCCCATTTTAGAAAAAGAAATGTAACAAGCCGTCAATGAACTTCCTAAAAAATATTCCAAGGCCAGATGGATTCACAAATGAATTCTATCAAACACTTAAATGACAATTAATTCCAATACTATTCAAACTCTTTAAAAAATAGTTAAAGAAGGAGTCCTGCCAAATTTTTTTCCTGTGATTCAATTAAGGAAGAGCCAAAACAGAGAAAAAAATCACAAGACCAAACTTCATAATGAATCTTGATGCAAAAATGTTAAATAAACTGTTAGCAAAGAGATTACAACTTCTCACCAGGATAATACATTATGGCCAAGTGAGATTTATACCAGTATGCAGGGCAGGTTCAATATGAGGAAGGCTATTGTCTTAATCGACCATATCAATAGCAAAAACAACAGAACTACATGATAATCTCAATAGATATAGAAAAAAATTTTGAAAATACAATACACATCCATATGTAAAACAGTAGAGATCATAGGGATAAAGGGAGTTTTACTTAAAATAATAAGTAGTATCTATTTGGAAGCAAGAGTAAGCATTACTTGTAATGGAGAGAAGGTGGACACATTCCCAATATCATCTAGGTTAAAACAAGATTGCACATTATTACCACTATTGTTCAGTATTATACTGTAAATGTTGGCTTTAGCAATATGAAAAGAAAAAAATTCAAAAATCAAATAGGCAATGAGGAGATAAAGCTATCAGTCTTTGCAGATGATATGAAGATATACATTGAGAATACCTGAAAACCATAAAAAACCTACTTTAAACAATTAACAACTTTAAAAGTTGCAGGATATAAAATAAACTCATACAAATCTGTATTTAATGTATATTAATACATTTCTGTACATTTCTGTATACTAATGATAAAGCCCAGCAGCAAGAGATAGAGAAATTCCATTTAAATAACTGTAGGTAAAATAAAATATTTAGGTGTCTACCTGCCAGAATAAATCTGGGGAACTATATGAACATAACAAAACAAAACAAAAACAAACAAACAAAAAACAATTTTAACACAAATGAAATCAGATATAAAAACTTGGAAATATATCAATTGCTCATGAGTAGGTCAAACTAATATAATTAAAAACAACAATACTGCAAAAATTGGTCTGCTTGTTTAGTGTCATACCAATCAAACTGCCAAAAATTATTTTATAGAGCTACAAAAAATAACAAAATTCATGTGGAAGACTATACAGTCAAAAACATCAAGGGAATTAATGAAAAAAATTACAAAGAATGGTGAAAGCAATACTAGACATAAAACTATATTATAAAACAGCAGTCATCAAAACTATTTGGGACTGACTAAGAAATAGAATGATAGATCAGTGCAATAGGTTAAATATACATAACCGTAATCAAGGCTTATAATAATCCAGTATTTGTTAGATTCCCAAATTCCAGTTTCTAGGATAAAAACTTAGAATTTGACAAAAATTAATGGGAAAACTACAAAATAATATATCAGAAGATCAGCATAAGCCTACATGTCACTCTTCAAACCAAAATAAAGTGAAAATGGGCACATGATTTTGGCATAAAGGGTGATACCTTAAGCAAATTAGAAAAGCAAGAGATAATCTATCAGATCTTTGGAAAAAGGAGGATTCATGACCAAAGAAGAACTAAATAATATTATGAAAGGCAAAATGGACAACTTTGATTACATTAAGTTAAAAAGGTTTTGCACAAAAAAACCCCAACACAAACAAGATTAATAAGGAAGTATAAAGCTGGGCAAAAAATTTTATATCCAATGTTTCTGACAGAGGTCTCACTTATAATATATATAGAGAGAATCATGTCAAATTTGTAAGAATACAAGGCATTCCCCAAATCATAAATTGTCAAAGAATATGAACAGAAAATTTTCAGATGATGAAATTAAAGCCATCTCTAATCAAATTTAAAAATGCTCCAAGTCATTATTGATCAGAGAAACTGAAATTGAAACAATTTTGAGGTACCATTTCACACCTCTCAGATTGACAGGAAAAGATAATGATAAAATTTGGAGGGCATGTGAAATAACTGGGTCACTAATGCATTGTTGGCATAATTGTAAAATGATCCAATCATTCTGGATAGCAATTTGGAATTGTACCCACAGGGCTGTCCAACTGTTCATACCCTTCTACCAAGCAGTACCAGTATCCCAGGGAAATCATAAAAGTATAAGGACAAGACCAAATGTGCAACAATGTTTGTAACAGCTACTTTTGTGGTCGCAAAGAATTAAAAATGAGTAGATGCCCATCAGTTGGGGAATGGATTAATAAATTGTGATATATGAAGGTAATGTAATATTGTTCTATGAAAAATGAACAAGCTGATTTTAGAAAGGTGTGGAAAAACATACTTGAACTGATGCTGAGCATAATAAGCAGAAATAGGAATACATCATAAACAATTATAACAAGAATGTGCAATAATCAACTATGAAACACTTGGGTCTTCACAGTGTTTCAATGATCCAAAGCAATCCCAATAGACTTTGGATAGAAAATGCATCCAGAAAAAGAATTATGGATACTGAATGTAAATCAACACATGCCATGTTTGCTTCTTTTTTGTGTGCTTTTTCTCTCCCATAGTTTTTCTCTTTTGTTCTGTTTTTTTCCCTCCAACATGATTCATGAAGTAATGTTTTAAAAAATTAAATTAAAAATTTTAAAATTTAGATATTATAGATCTCTGGAGAAAATTGAATAGTAAAGAACATAATATATCTTTTCCTCAAGAGTACATGATACCTGCATATAAACTGGCCATGTATTAGTACATAAAAATACCTTACAATGAAATGTAGGAAAGAAGAAATAGTAAACACAACTTTTTCATATCATAATGCAATTAAAATTGCATTCAATCATGCACAATGAGATCAAAATTAACCTTAACTTAATCAAGCATTTAAAAACAATAATAAGTGGCTTAAAGAACAAATCAGAGAAACAATTGAGAATTTCATTAAATAAAATGGCAATGAGCCAACAAACCAAAATTTATGGGAAACACCCAAAGTAGTACTTAGGAGAAAATTTATATCTATACTAGCTTACATCAATAAAATAGAGAAGAATAAAGCAGATTAATGAGAATTCTCATTTTTATTATATTGACTCAATCTATCCATTAGTAATTAATATGTTTCTAATTGTTTACATCTGACCTCATTTGTATGAAAAGAGTTTCATAGTTGTTCTCATATAATTCCTGAGTTTGTCTTGGCAGATGAACTCCCAAATACTTTATACTGTTTACGATTATTTTAAATAAAATGTATCTTTCTCTTACTGCTGAATTGTGTTGGTAACCATCTCATTTGCAAAGTAATAATTTTGTTTCTTCATTGCCTATTCTAATTCATTTAATCACTTTTTTCTTTTCTTATGGATGTAGTTAATATTTCTAGTACAATATTGAATAATATAAGTGGTAATGAACAAACTAGCTTCACTTCTGATTCTTTTGTAGGGTTTCGAGGTTGTCTCCCTTACAGTTAATGCTTGTAATGGTTTTAGATAAATATCTTTTTTGTGTAAGCTCCATTAATTCCTATGTTCTTTAGTATTTTTAATAGAAATGTGTGCTGTATTTTGTCAAAGGCTTTTTCTATAACTATTGAGATAATCATGTGATTTCTGTTGTTTTTGTACTTGGTCAATTATGCTAAAGGTTTTCCTAATATTGAACCAGCCATGAATTCCAAATATAATAACAATTTAGTCACAGTATAACATCCTCATGATTAATTGCTGTAATATATTTTTAGAATTTTATTTAATGTTTGCAACAATATCTATTAGAGAAATTGGTTTGTGATTTTTTTTCTCCTTTGGCTCTTCCTGGTTTGAGTATTAGCATTATAATTATTTGGCAAAAAGTATTTTGTAGGGCTCCTCCTATTTTTTCAAGTAATTTACATAGAATTGAGATGTATTGTTCTTTAACTATTTGGTATTTGTACAAACAAAACCAATGCAGTCAAGATTAGAAGGAAAGCAGAAAACCGGAGGGGACAGAACCAGGAAAATGTTGTAGCACAGCAACAGTAATTTTGTTTACTGAACTGTGAATGAATGCACTATTCTCAGAATTAAAATGATCCAAGACAATCTTAGCAGACTAAAGATGAAACATACTATTTGTCTCCAGAGAAAGAACTGATATTGTTTAAATATAGATGAAAACATTCTATTTTTTCACTTTCATTTTTTCTTTTACTTGAATTTTCTTACACAAAATGACTAATATGGAAATGTTTTGCATAATTGTACATATATTACCTCTTTCTGATTTCTCACTGTCTTAAGGAGAAGAGAGAGATAAAATTTGTAATTCAAAACTTTAAATAAAAATGTTTTAAAATAAAAACAAAATCATTGGTACTACTCTTGCTTACTAGCAGCTTCAAATACCCAGGGTACAAAATCTTGCCTTCAACCAATCAGCAAAATTATAGGGCAAAATTGGATAGATAAATAAAACATTTCATAGGAATGGAAGGAGTAGAAAAAGAGAGAGAACAGAGAGACAACTTTTGGAATTCAACTGGCAGGATTTATTTCCTAAAGCATTTCCTCTTCAAGAATAGGAAACTGAAAGGAAGTGACCAAGTACTTTTCAAGTCGTTTTAAATAAAACTTCAAGTGCTGTTTTTTTAATACAAGGAAAACAAGTAATTTTTACATAAAAGAATGAGACTATTTCCCATGCCCTTGCAATTTAAAAAAAAATGTATTTTATTTCTCCTTATTTTCCACAGTTGAGCCACTAGGCGCTTAATGGATTTCTCTATTCAAGATATCATGAAATTATTGTAGCTCTTATTTTTCTCCCATTATCTAAAATACATTCAAGGTATTCTTAGTACTTGCAACTGGAGTTTTTTAGAAAGACTGAATAAAAAAATGTGGTGATGTAGGTGGTTCTTTAAGAAAACTAAGAATTAAAAGAAATGAAGGTGAAGAGAAGATGTATGTCATACATTGCTTACATTTTATTTTTGATTCTTCATATCTGTTCATTTGGAAGCAGCCTTAAAGTGCTCCTCCAAAATAATTTATTCCTCAAAATGACCAGGCTGTCCATTGAGTAGAACTGTCAAGCGAATTTTAGTTCAGAACTTCAAAACACTACATTTTAAAAGACAATGAGTTAGACATAGCTCACATTGATGTATTTTCCAATCTAATCTGCTTAGTTCACAATTAAAACAATATTTTCAAGTTGACATTTACAGATTGAATGAATGTTGTAAAGATATTGTAACATTAGATTTGTTCATTTTTTTAAAGCTTTTGGATTCAAGACTACCTGTCTTATAACCATATGCAAGCTTAGTAGGGTTGGCTTCTTTTTCTGTCACATGCAGCATATAATGTCATAAAGATAAGACATGACACCCCCATTCGTCTTCATAAATGGTTCATGAATGTCTGAAAAAAATCTTGCTTTCCACACAGCAAAATACTGTCTTAAGATCACAGCACTTAATTTTCAATATCTCTACTGAAATTATGAGCAGGCATTTACTTTGTTGACTTTCAAAAATCAAATATATTTGCATTAGGGGGCATCCATCACCTTGTGACATGACATAATGTCTTCATTTATATTTTTTCAAAAAATGTTTATTTAAAAACACATTGTGCATCACTCTGAATTAGATTATGATGGTTAAGGCATCATTTTTCATCTTGCAGAGAAAAAGAAATGTATTTCCCCCCACCCAATGTAGCCTAGACTCAGTAGAAACTTGATCAGTCTGTTTGACAGTGTGTCCAGGAGACAGCCTTCAAACCTGGGAAAACCAAAAAAATAGACAGAGAATAGGCAACTCTCACATGCATCTGGACAAAAGAACACACAGGGCTGAATAGATTCTGTTTGGATTGATGTGCTATATAAATATATAGAGATTGCCAGTTTAAAAGTTGGATTCCAGTCTCAAAGCATCTGCCAGAAAAATATTGAACATAAAGTCTCTGTCTGTTGATCTTTTTCTCCATCAGGTATGGTATTTCAGATTTGACTTCACTGTGGGTCAAGTTTGTCTATTCTGTCTAAAATCATTGGCTCCACTTGAAGAACTTGAGAGGAGGGCTGATCCAGAAGCCTGACATATTTCAAATCAAGTTAAGTCCATGAGGACATTAAAATCTGGAAACTTCAAGAAATGTTGCATTTGTGCACATATTGTCTCCTAAGAGTATTTGGCACTCCAGTATTTAGATGGCTTTTTGACCCCACAAGCTTTCATTCTACATGACTCTCGTTCAAGTCCTTTCTTAACACTTCCACAAAGGATTTACCCACTCTTCTTGGGATCCTTCCTCTGGAATAAGAAATTCTTAAACTTTTTTTGTACATGTGAATCATTTTGGCAGTTTTCATTGCCAAATGGTAAAATTTTGTATTCATTGTTTTGCAAAGAAATGCAAACTAAATAAAACAAGCAAAACCAAACCTAAAATGCCCCCAAGTATGTATATACATTCCTAAAATGCAAATGATCAAAATAAGGTATTTGTCTGGTAAAAAGATCAAGATAAGATAACATGTTAGGAATGCAAAAGGATTTGGAAGATTTTTTTTTTTAATTCCTTCCTACATTCACAGGGGAAAAAATCCGGAACATATATATATATATATATATATATATATATGTATATATATATATA
>JAJPUD010012240.1:26646-50367 GCA_023553655.1 Myrmecobius fasciatus
AATAAATAAATAAATAAATAAATAAATAAATAAATAAATAAATAAAAAAGAAATCTAAGATGTTGGCTATCATTTAGTCCAACCCATCAATCAAGAACAGTAACAATGACAACAATGATGATGATGATTATCATTTACATTCAAGTTTTGCAAAGTATTTTTTTTGATAAATATTGAATTTATTTCTTATGCATACTTCTGGGAAGTAGTAGCCTTTATTACTTCCACTGTACAGATGAAGACACTGATAAAAAAAAAAAGATTAAGTATCTTTTCTAGGGTCAGATAGCCAATTAGTGTATGAGATAGAGAATTTCCACTTAGGTCATTCCTTGTTCAGAGCTCTATTCACTCTACTGTCTAATTGTCTTTTATTAGTTGAAACTTCCTTTTATTAGGAAGTTCTGAGATAAAGATCTATAGTGAGATAGATCTTACAATCAACCAAAGCTGCCATTTCACTTTTGGACAGGGTTACTTTGATTTAAAATATTGTAAATTTAAAATTTTGCGAGGAAGCATCTAAAAGTTTACTTTATTCCCCAAAGTAAATGCTCCTTAAATCATAGTTACAAACTTAAAGCTGAAATAACAGGAATTCCCCCCTATAAATTCTATGATATACTTTCCCACAAGTAAGAATGGATATTTATGACAAGACAAAAAAGGAACAATTAAAAAAAAAGTATAATCAAGGATACATATTTAAAAGCAGCTTTCATCACACATCATAGGTTAAGGACAAATTCAACCACATTCACTCTTTCTACATTTATATCACTAAGCAATTATAATTAGGATTCAAAATTATAACCCTTAAAGAGTAATTGTAAGATTTTTAAGTGTCTTCTAAAAAGTTGAATAGTTCCCCTTATGTTCAGTACAGTTTTAACATTACATTTCATTTCATATTTTAATTTTGTGAAAAATTTTAATGCATGAGTGGTATGCATTCTTATTCTATGGTATGATATCTTTTGAGGTGAGTTTTCCCCCGACTGGCACAGATCACAGAACGTCTCTTGAAATTGGTAGAGAGTAATTTAGCAGCAATGGTGCAATGGATAGAATCGTGAACTTAGAGTCAGTAAGATTCATTCTCCAGAGTTCAAGTTTGATTCTATATGCTTACTGCTGTGTGACTTTGGACAATTCTTTTCATCTTGATTGCCTTAGTTTATTCATCTGTAAAATAAGGCTGAAGAAGGAAATGGCAAACCATTTTATTTTCTCTGCCAAGAAAACTCCAAATGGAGTCATGAAGAGTCAGACACAACTGAAAACAACTGAATAACAACAAATTTCTGAGCTGATCACAAACACACACACACACACACACACACACACACACACTCACACACTAATGGCCTTGAGATCAATTTGGTAAACAACCTTCTTAGTCTTTGAGCATCTTTGGCACCTACTCAAAGTAACTTTTTACCTTCACTTAACCTGATAAACTTTATTTCCTATTAACCCAGGTTTCAAGATCTTACAGGCACTTTTAAACCCCAATGAGACATCATTGGAGTGATATTGTGAGAAGGCAGCTAGGTGGCATAATAGAAATAATATTGAACTTATAGTCAGGAAGGTCTCATGTTAAATTCTGGCTTATACACTTGCTATTTGTGTGACTCTGGAGAATTTATCTCTCTTAGGGTCTGAGTATCCATTTATAAAATCAGGTTAATAATAATAATAACTTCTATACTATAGAGGTATTGAATGATCAAATGAGAGAATATGTGTAAAGAGCTTTGAAAACCTTGAAGTACTAGATAATTGATAGCCATCACTGTTATCACAAAAGGATTTTAGTGAAACAATTAAGGACACGCACTGAACTAATTCAATATTAAATTAAATAAAACCCATCTAACAATATGAATAATTGCTGAAAAAACATAAAAATGCAAATGAAAGCAACATTGATGCTTCATTTCAATTCATTATTATCAGCAATTTTGATCCCCAAAACAAATGACAGTAGCATTTTTACTGTTTTGTTGTTGTTAACTTGCTTGCTTTTTTTTTCCTTTTATTTTATTTTTCTTACAAAGCTTAATGGATGTGGAAATAGGCTTAAAAAACTTGCACATGTTTAACTTACATTTTATTGCTTGCTGACTTGGGAAGGGGGGGATGCAACCTTTATAACCAAGAGTGGATACAACATGGACAATATGAGACAATAGTAGTGTTGTATAATCAGTATCAGATTCAAAGACATTTATTTTTACATCAGATTTAATTAATTTAAAGAGTTCTTCATAAATTCAGAATTGCATATACTTTCTTTACTTAACTCTTCTATATTTGTTTAGTTTCCAATTTCATCTAACCCTAACATACAAGATTCTAGCATAAGCTGTTATACATAAGCTTTTGTTACTTGCTAGTGAGCCATTGGAAAGACTGTTGACTCATTCTACCCTGGGAGTTTAGGGACTAACTGCAGAGAAGTTGTCAGTTAAGATAGCTTTACTAGGAAAATCTCAGATCTCTTGTGAACATTGCTTATTTTGTAAATTAACTCAGAGCTTTATCTAGTCAAATGAATCTATTATTTTAAAGAGGCTCCTTTTTCACTGAATGACATTGTAAAAAGAATTTTAGATTGTGTTATTAATGAAGACACAATTTCATTTTTTCCAGAGTAAAAATGTCCATAATGTTTATATGCCAAGAATATTTTGACTTCATCATTTAATTCTGAATTAATTTTTAGTGATAATTTGTGGTTGGCAGCTACTCAGTTCTTATGCTTTTTAATTAATTATAACATCAAAAGAGATAACTTCAACCATGGAATCAATGAAAATATAGAATGCAATCCAGTAGAAAATATTTTGATAATTTGATAATTATACTGCTGGTATTTAAATAAAAAGTAAAGATTTAAAAAGTTCATAAAAAAGAAATTTCAGAAAACACAAGCAAAATACTCTATATTAGAGTAAAATATAGATTATATATATATATATATATATATATGGAGTATAGAATAAATCTATAAAGCCCTCAATAATCTATCATTTTCCAGTATTCATTCTTTATTGCAATCATTTTAGATAGATACTTATTCTCCATACATGACAATATCTAATTTTTCCCATAGTTTTGCATATGTTGACCTCCATGTTTCTTCCTTGAAAATTAAACTCAAGTACTATCTAGTCCATTAAATAGTTTATGATAATGCAAAAACAAATTCCTTAGTATAAAGGCAGAAATAATTCAATCCTTACTGTCCTCTCTTCCTTTCTTGAAAAGGTTTGAATATACCACAGGCTTCACTTATAACTTCCCTGAAGTATAGTTTAAACAGAATTTTTTTTTTCATTCACTAACCTCTTCTCTATGCCTTTCCTTTCTGGATAGACACACTTGGTAACAATCTTCATCTCAATTTTAGCCTAAGGCTAAATCATGGTCCTTCCTTACATCTACATGATGTTGATATTGGTGACACATTGGAATCTTATTCTGATTTTAACTGTGTATTTTTTTTTTGTAAGATAAGTGCATAGATGAAAAATTTAAAGACTTTTTGTAATTATGTCCCTTTGAATGAGATCCAAGATGAACTTTCCATAAACTAATCTCATTTAGAATTATATTATATTATTCTGTATACTGTATAATTATTGTACACTCTTATGTAGTATATAATTTACTATTTGTAAAAATGCTGACTTCTATATTTGGGGAAATTATTCAGTATAAAATAATTATAATCATTTCATCATTTGAAAAAAAGGTTTTAGATGATTTGTACCAGAAGTTGTAGAGCCACAATGAATTCAGGATTATGGCAAATGTGACTTTGATGCTTCAATTAATTTGTATCCCATTATATTTCCTCTTTCAAAAGCCTCTGACTCAAAGTTTTTAATCAGGTGTTCTTAACTTCTTGCAAGTCATGAGTCCCTTGGGCCATCTGGTGAAATCTATGCCCCACTTTTTAAAATTCTGTTCTTAAATATATAAAATAAAATACATTATCTTACAAAAGAAACCAAATATTAATGAAATATTTTTTCTATTTAAAATTAATGTCTATAAAGGATACAATAATCAATACTAGCAATCTAGTATTCAATAAACTCCCAAATTCCAGCTTCCAGAATAAGAACTCTTTATCTGACAAAAATTGCTGGGAAAACTGGAAAATAATATGTCAGAAACTCAGCAGGAATCTACATCTCACATCCCATATCAAAATATGGTCAAAATGGGTACATGATTTGGGTGTAAAGGGTGATATCATAAGCAAATTAGGAGGGCAAGGGAAAACTTGCCTATCAGATCTTTGGAGCAGCGAGGCGTTTATGAACAAAGAAGAACTAAAGAATATTATGAAAGACAAAATTGATAACTTTGATTTCATTAAATTAAAAAGTTTTGCACAAACAAAACTAACAGAAAGAAGTTTAAAAGGGAAGAACAAAGTTGGGAAAAATTTTCACAGCCAGTGTTTCTGATCAATATCTCTTTTTAAAAATATGTAAAGAACTGTGTCAAATATATAAGAATACAAGTCATTCCCCAAGTAAATGGTCAAAGGATAGGAACAGACAATTTTCAGATGAAAAAAACCTAAAACCATCTATAATCATTGAAAAATTGCTCTAAATTACTATTGATTAGAGAAATGCAAATTAAAATACTTCTGAGATACCACTTCACACTACTGAAATTGGCTAAGATGACACAAAAAAATTATAAATTTTGGAAGGGATGTGGAAAAACAGGACACTAATGCACTTTTTGTAGATTTGTGAAATGATCCAACCATTCTGGAAAACAAATTGGACCTGTGCCCACAGAGCTACCAAATTGTGAACTAGTGTGTCTATACCCCAACAAATAATAAAGAAGGTAAAAGGACTCACATTTGCAAAAACATTTGTAGCAGCTCTTTTTTGGGGAGCAAAAAAATTGGAAAATGAGTAAATGCCCATCAATTGGGGAATGACTGAATAAGTTGTAGTATATGACATTAATTGAATATTGTTGTTCTATAAAAATGATGAACAAGCTGGTTTTAGAAAAGCCTGAAAAGATTTACCCAGAATGATGCTGAGCAAAACAAACAGAACCAGGAATATATTGTACACTATAATTACAAGAATGTGCAATTATCAATTATGAAAAATTTGGTTTATCTGAGTACTTCAAGGAACTAAGACAATCCCAGTAGACTTTGGATAGAAAATGCCATCTGCATCCAGAAAAAGATCTATGATGATTGAATGTAAATCAACACATGCTATATTCACTTCTCTTTCATTCTTTTTTTTTCTCTCCCATGGTTTTCCCCTATTGTTCTGATTTTTCTCTCCCAGCATAAAGTAATTTGTATTTAAAAAATTAATTAATAAAAAAGAAAAAGAAAAAAAAATAAAAACAAATATGCCTAGGCAACCAAAAAATTTTAAAAGCCTAGTATAAAAAACATTCCATAAACCACTGTCCTCTCTCCACCCACTCCACTAATGGATTTCTGGTATTGAAATTATTAGTAACTTTTTTTCAGAAACAAAAAAAAAAAAACAGAGGTTATAATTTTACTATATTAGATCATTTTGTGTGGTGTTTCTCCCTATTAAATAAAGAGGAGGAAATGATCTGTGAAAAGGTGCATCATAAATTATGGAGAAAACAGAACAAAGAGAAGGTGAAAAGGGACTTCTTTCTTGTTAGGATTTAATTGTAATTATATTATGGAGAATAATATAAAGATAATTTTATGAAGAATATGGATAGAAATTATAAAATTGATTGATTATTTAAGAGAAACTTAAATGAGATTGTCTTCCTGTCATGAGTAGAAATAAACTGGAAAAGACAAAGAGAAAAAAGATGGAGAGAATTTTTTTTTCTCATGAAACTATTGAAACTTTTATCTTTTGAAAAGGATGAAATTAATTCTAATTGAATAGCATGTATTCATACTAATTTTGAGGGGATTGATAGAGATTATGTTTTCAAAGGCAAAGGGGAATTAATTGAACTTATTTTAACATGGCAACTCTGAGATGACCCTTGTTTAGAACTTTTTTAAACAGATAAATATTGTAAATTCTTATCTTTGTTTTATTTTTAATGTCATTGTTAACAAATTGCATATTAATTTACATTAATAGTTATTTATTATTAGGAGACTAAATTATTTGATATGCAAATATATGATGTAAATTAAATTTGGAATTGTGTTTTCTCTAGTTTTTGAAATATTTGTTGAACTGCAAGTGTGACAATAGTTTAGTTGATTGACATATGTTGGGATATTTTAGTTAATTAGGTAACATAGAAACATTGTTTTAGATTATTTTAACATTTGGGATAAAAAGAATAAGATCAAGTAAAATAATAGGATGAGGGATTCTCTATAAGTGAGTGTGATGCATGACTACCATCTTTTATTTTTCTGTTTAATTATCATTGTGAATATTTACCCCAGCAACCCAGATTATAACCCATATAAGACTACATATTTTACATGTCTTTTCTATGTATTCCTATAAGCCTTTTCATTTTTTTAAGATCTCTTGATTAAACATGAATATTACTAGGGCACATAAATTATCTATTCATATTCTCTCACTCTTAATAAATAAACATTGTCTAATCAGAGGAATAGCATCCTCTGATAATGATACTTAAATTTTTTTATTATTTGTAAAAGTGACTTCCTGTTTATGTCATTGCTCTTTGGGTAAGTGTTCTTTTCAGTTTCTCAAAGACTGGTATTTCATGACATGAACTAAATCTATCAGAGAATATGAGTCTTATGAAAGTATATTTCTGTTTCAAAATAAAGCTTGATCAATCACAGAATTGTTTAATTTTCTAAAGGCAGCTTAGATTATTATGTTCCTCCTATTCAATTATGAAATTAACTAATTTTCCATTTCAGTATTTAACATATATGGATTTATGGATGAACTGACTATCCTAATCTGGAAAAAAATTATCTTTGTATAATATAATTTATATATGTATAATATT
Organism: Myrmecobius fasciatus; assembly: GCA_023553655.1. Taxonomy (NCBI): domain Eukaryota; kingdom Metazoa; phylum Chordata; class Mammalia; order Dasyuromorphia; family Myrmecobiidae; genus Myrmecobius; species Myrmecobius fasciatus. Next base: position 33,664 of record JAJPUD010012240.1, read on the forward strand.
TACCATCTATATATATTTACATATTATATATAATGATAAATGTATTATATTTAGTGTATATTATTTGTTGTTCCTTTATTATTAGGTGTTTCTGACTCTTCATGATTCACTTTGAGGGTATCTTGACAAAGATAATGAAGCAATTTGCATTTTCTTCTCCAACTAATTTGACAGATGAGGAAACTGAGACAATCATGGATAAGTGACTTACTCAGATACCAAGTGCAAATTTGAACTCAAAAAGAAAAGTCTTTCTGACTTCAGATCCAACACTTCATTCACTGTATCACTTAACAGCACTGTTTTATTTTTAAAAATTTTCTTTGATTACTTGTACTGGACTCCTTTGCATCCTATTTCTGGTTTTCATGACAGATACTGATACGTTTTGCCAATTTCCTTCTCCAGGAAGCTTTAAGCAAACAAAACTCAAGCAAACAAGATAACGTCCCCAGAATCACACAGCTACTGATATGTAGGAAAATGTTCCAAATCATTATTGATTAGAAAAATGCAAATTTAAGCAATTTTGATATGTTGTTTTATACCTACCAGAATGGCCAAAATGACTGAAAAGGAAAACTACAAATATTGGAGTGGATGTAGGAAAATTGTGACACTAATTCATTGTTGGTGGAATTGTAAAGTAATCCAATCATTTTGCAGAGCAATTTGTAAGTATGCCCAGAGCCTGAGACTAGATTTAAGCTGATATAGCCTAATTTAAGGGCTGGAATTCAATTAATTAAGTCATTTAGCTACTCTATCTGTAACTTCCTTTAAAGCACAGCCATGGAGTTATGTTAATCAGCAAATATTTAATGTTGTCCAAGATGGAGGAGTGAAGACACTACTCTCTAAGACCTCCTTTGACCTTCTCTCAAACCAACAGCAGATTAAGCCTCTAAACTGGTTCTGGAAGCAAAGCTCTACCAAATATTTGGAGTACAACACATTCCCAGAAGAAGTTACCTTGGAAGAGCTTCAGAACAGGTCGGTATGAGACAGGCAGGGGGCTGTCAGTTTGCAGCAAGGCAGATTCTAAACACCTGGGAAGTTTCTGTGAGGTTCTTGGGCCACTATGCCCTGGTTGCACGCAGGTGCTTTGGCAGATCTGGCTTTTGTAAAAGGTAGATTGCAAACCATTGAGAATACCGGACCTACCCCTGATAGCCCGACACTGGAAGTCAATCAGCCAAACTGTCCCAGGGCAAATTAAATCAACTGTTCCTGCTTTGCTTTAAACAGCCCTCAAGCTTTAAAAACATGAATAAAAAACATAAAATAACTCTCACCATAGACAGCTTTTATGGAGAGCAAAAACAACAGACCCCAGATCCTGAGGTTCATAAAGGTAAAGCAACTGCAGAGGAAGCCAAAAAGGGAGACATGAGGCTTTCCTAGATGATTGCATAAAGAATCTCAAAAGAGAGTTAGAAGAAAAATGGGGAAATGAATTAAGATTATTGCCAGAAGGATATAATACCCTACAAAAGAGATATGAAAAAACAACAATTCACTGAAAAACAAAATTGGTGAAATGGAAAAAGACTGCAATGAACAAAAAATCCAATTGGCTAAATACAAAGGTAGCTAAAAAAGGTAACTGAAGAAAATAATACATTAATAAGACTTTAAGAATCAATAAAACAAAAAAAAATTTAAAAAAATTGAAGAAAATATTAAATATCTCCCAAGAAAAACAACTGACTTGGAAAAAAGATCTAAGAGAGACAATCTAAGAATTATTGGATTTCTGAAATCCATGATGAAAAAAAAAAGAATTTAGACACTACCTTCCAGAAAATCATGAAAGAAAAATGCCCTGATGTTTTAGAATTAGAAAGTAAAGTAGCCAATGAAAGAATTCACCAATTACCTCCTGACAGAGAACCCAGGATTAAATCCCCAAGGAATATGATCGCTAAATTTCAGAACTATTGTACCAAGAAAAAGTTATTGCAATCAGCTAGGAAGAAATAATTCAAATACTGATGAACTATAATTAGAGTCACCCAGGACCTGTAAGCTTCCACATTAAAGAATCAAAGGTCCTGGAATCAGATATGCTGAAAGGCAAAGGAACTTGGATTATTGCCAAGATTAAGCTATCCAGCTAGAATGAGCATGATCTTCCAGGGAAGAAGATGGGCATTTATTGATATAGGTGAATTTCACCTTTTCTAATGAAAAGAACACATCTGAACAAAAAATTGGCCTCCAAACACAGAAATCAAGAGAAGCATAAAAAGGTAAAAAGTAAAGAACTCTTGAGAACTATATTTCTACCGTGGGTATACGTAAAGAATGGGGTATAATTTGATATTACTCTGATAATATGAAAAAGAAATTAGAGGTGAAAAAGGGATCATACTGCAAAAAAGGGAAAAAGAGGTAAAATGAGGTTTAAAAAAGGAAGCAAAAAAGGTAAAATCTCATGAAGAGGCAAAGAAAACCTAATATAATTGAGGGAAAGAAGGGAGGGGGATGAACATGGTATGGATCTTACTCTCATCAGATTAGGCTCTAGAAGAATATATCAGAAACATTAGGTTTCACAGAGGATCATGTCCCTCCTTATAGGGAAGTGGGAGGGAAAGGAGGAAAAGAAAGGGATAGACTAATAGAAGGGAAAATTGAAGAATTAAAGGACAAGTGTAAAAAAGGGGGAGGAGCTCTAAAGAAGGAGGACTCTTTTAGGGAGTTGGTCATGAAAAACAAAATACTGGGTTAGGGGGAAGGGAGAAAGGAGAAAAGAAAGAGGAAAACAGAACTTTGTAAATAAGATGGCAGGAAATACAAAGTTACTTATTTTAACTGAATGTGAATGGGATGAACTCTCCCATAAAATGCAAGCAGATAGCAGACTGGATTAAAAGTCAGAATTCAACAATATGTTGTTTACAGAAAGCACATCTAATTCATAGAGATAGATACAGAGTGAAGGTAAAGGGCTGGAGCAAAATATATTATGCTTCAGGTGAACCAAAAAAAACAGGGGTAGCAATCCTTCTCTCAGATCAAGTAAAAGCAAAGATAGATCTAATTAAAAGACATAAGGAAGGAAACTATATTTTACTAAAGGGTACCATAGATAATGAAGCAATAGCAATAGTAAACATATATGCACCAAGTGGTATAGCATCCAAATTCCTAGAGGAGAAATTAAGAGAGATGCAAGAAGAAATAGAGAGCAAAACTATACTAGTGGGGATCTAAATCTTGCTCTCTCATAATTAGATAAATCAAACCACAAAATAAATAAGAAAGAAGTCAGGAAGGTAAACAAAATGTTAGAAAAGTTAGGTATGATGGATCTTTGGAGAAAATTGAATGTTGCCAAAAGGGAGTTTACTTTTTTTCCTCAGTGGTTCGTGTAACTTATACAAAAATTGATCATGTGTTAGGGCATAAAAACCTCAAAATCAAATGCAAATATGAAAAGGTGCTCCAAATCACTATTGATCAGAGAAATACAAATTAAGACAACTCTGAGATACCACTACCCACCTGTCAGATTGGCTAAGATGACAGGAAAAGATAATGACAAATGTTAGAGGGGATGTGGGAAACCTGGGACACTGATGCATTGTTGGTGGAACTGTGAATGGATCCAACCATTCTGGAGTCCAATTTGGTTTTTTGTTTTTGTTTTTGTTTTTGCTTTTTGCTGAGGCAATTGAGGTTAAGTGATTTGCCCAGGGTCACACAGCTAGGGAAAGTTATGTGTCTGAGACCAGATTTGAACTCAGGTCTTCCTGACTTCAGGACTGGTGCTCTATGAACTGTGCCACCTAGCTGCCCCCTGGAGTCCACTTTGGAACCATGCTTAAAAAGCTGTCAAACTGTGCATACCCTTTGACCCAGCAGCATTTCTATTTGCCTATATCCCAAAGAGATCTTAAAGGAAGGAAAGGGACCCACATGTGCAAAACTGTGGCAGCCCTATTTGTAGTGGCTAGAAACTGGAAACTGAATGGATGCCCATCAATTGGAGAATGACTGAACAAATTATGGTATATGAATGTCATGGAATATTATTATTTTGTAAGAAACAACCAGCAGGATGATTTCAGAGAGGCCTGGAGAGACTTGTATGAATTGATGCTTAGTTAAATGAGCAGAACCAAGAGATCAATATTCATGGCAACAGCAAGACTATATGATGATCAATTCTTATGGACATGGTTCTCTTCAACAATAAGATGTTTTGAACCAGTTCCAGTTGTTTAGTGATGAAGAAAGCCATATACACACAAGGAGAGGCCTGTGGCTTCTGAGTTTGGGATCACAATCTAGCATTTTCACACTCTCTATTGATATTTGCTTGCATTATGTTTCCCTTCTCAGATTTTTTTTCTTGTAGATCTGATTTTTCTTGTACAGCAAGATAACTGTATAAATATGTATACAAATATTCAATTTGTCAAGTATTTTAACATAATTAACATGTAATAGACTTCCAGCCTTCTGTGGGAGGAGGTGGGGGGAAGTAGGGAAAATTTGTAACAGAAAGTTTTGCAAGGGTCAATGTTGAAAAATTCCTATGCATATGTTTTGCAAAGAAAAAGCTTTAATAAAAAATAAATGGGTAGAGTGCCTTTGAGAGAAGCATTTCTAGGTAATCACAAATTCCATCTATACCCCATTCTTCTATGAGATATTCTCGTCAATATGAATCAATAATGAAACAGGTAAAAGAAAACTTTAATCTCAGTCCCAAATTGTGACATTATAGGAAAGTTTTCCTTTATAACAACAATAATAACAAAAAAAAAAATAAAGCATGGTGCTAATAATACTGGTCCTCAGCACTTTTTCATCTTTAAAGAACTTTCTTAGAAAATGATTGAGAAACCTTTCCAAAACTGCATTGAGGAAGTTACTATTTTACTTTTTACATTAAATAAAATGTGGAGGTTTAAGTGGTGAGAAAAATTGAAATGGAAAAACAAAATCATCTTTTTACAACTACAAAAATTGTCAGATAGACAGATGTTTCAGACTTCTGCTCATCTGATAGGTTCACTACTAGATCATATCATGGGGGAATGAGAATCGTTAATTTTTACCTAATACATCTAAGATAGTTCTTCGACCTTTTCTTAAATGAGTTTGGGCAGAAATAACCACCTTGGGAATAAGGTACTGGACTAGGCATAAGGAAGACTTGATGAGTTCCAATAGACTTGTGATGGAGAGAGCCATCTGGACCCAGAGAGAGGACTATGGGAACTGAGTGTGGATCACAATATAGTATTTTCACCTTTTTTGTTGTTTTTTGCTTACTTTTTGTTTTCTTTCTCATGTTTTCCTTTTTGATTTGCTTTTTCTTGTGCAGCATAATAATTTTGGAAGTATGTGTAAAAAAAATGCACATGTTTAACATAGATTACTTTCTGTTTAGGGGAGGGAGGCAGAAAAATTTGGAACACAATATTTTGCAAAGGTGAATGTTGAAAACTATGCATATATTTTGAAAATAAAAAGCTAAAAAAATTTAATGTCTTTATATTTCCATTATTTAATATAGTATATTAGACATGATAAAATATTTCAAAAATATTTCTGAATAATCATTTAATTTTTATCCAGCTTTTTTATTTTTGTATTGCCAGAGTTCATACTTTGTGAATACTTTGAGTTCTTTGATTTCATTTAGAAGGCTCTGCAATAGTCTGAGGATCAATGCAATCAGCAAAATATCATCTGCAAATGGCAACTTCTGGAGTATCTGCAAATCTGTTCCAGTCCCATTAGGCTGTCTATGATATCTTTCAAGAATGTGGAATATAACCACGATGAATAATAGAGAGAAAAAAATTAAGAAAACAAGGATATTTAAAGATTTATTTAAGTATTTAACAACAAGAAGAAGGACAGATTTATAAGGGGAGCTTTATGGAAAATTTAGTGATATTAATTAATTATAAAAACAGAAGGGAGATGTTTTGACTTTGAGGTTTTGAACAAGAACTGTTAACAGGAATTGAAACCATACATGTGTCCTCAATGAGCTCAAATCAAACTTTGACAATAACTTAGATTCAGAGAAGACCATGAGAATATCATCAGTGAGTAACTGACTTTGAAAGGGGAAATAATTGGAAATCCAGGGAAGACACATTAAGTTTTTAAAAAAAGAAAATATATTTCTCAAATTATAGATATATAAAAAATTACTTCAATTCTCACAATACTTCAGGAAAAACTGACAAAAAGGATGATTCTTGATGACTTTGAAAAAAAGGAATGGTCAATAAAAGCTAATATGGGTTCACAAAAATATTAATAATAAATCCTCACCTTATTTTTATTAGGATTTCTAGATTAATAGATCAGGATAATGCCTCAATTATATTATACCTGGATTTTAACCAAAGCAAGATAGTAAGATATTTAATATGGCTCTCTCTTATGCAATACTGGGATGCTACAGAGAACAGATATCACTGTGAAATTAATTGGTTGATAGAGTATATGCAAACTGTGATAATCTCATCATGGAAAAAGACTTCAAATTGCAAGCACAAATATATTTTACCAAGGCTTTTTAAATTCAACATTATTATAAGTGAATTGAATGAACATATAGCTGATATGTTTATAAAAATTCCATATAAAAACATTCATAAACAGAGATTGATAATATTTTTGCTATGCAGAATTTGGATCCAAAAGACCTTGCTGGATTATGTTGAATAACAAAATTCAGTAAGATGACATTGAATGAAAAAAATTCCAACACGATTCCAAAAGATTAACTGTATAATTATTTAATAATTTATGTTCTTTGATTACTGTTCATATGAAAAATTCTAATTATTTAAGTTGAGCATAAGATTTATACCTCAATTTTATTACATAAAAGTCAAAGAAGCTAGCAAAAACTGAAGCAGCATTTATTGATGCAAATGTTCCAAAATGGAGAGATATGCACTTCCTATTGAGATTGGTTTTTATCATATCTAGAATATTATATTCAGTTATGTGATTCATAATATAGGAAGAGATTCAGAGTCTGAGAATATCCACAGGAGAGTTAACTACACTGGTCATTAAAGATTAGGTTAGATAGCCTAGGTATTTTTAATGTAAAGATGACAAGACTTCAGGTATGAGTAAATTATAATTCTTTTCAAGAGTTTGAACAACTATGATTTTTAAAAAAAATAGTTGTTGTTGCTCGCAGAGCAACTAATAATAGAAAGAATGGATGAAAAGTTGGTAGAGACAGATTTTAACTCATTTTAAAGGAAAACTTTTTAATAATTAGTTGTGTCCAAAGTAGATGGGCAGGTATGTGGCTCAGCAGATTGATGACTAGGCTTGGAGTCAGGGAAACATATTCCTGAGTTCAAATCTGATCTCAGATACCTAGTAGCTATGAGAACCTGAACAAATTTCCTAATCCAGGTTGTATTGTTTTTTGCATCTGTAAAATGAACTTGAGAAGAAAATGGTAAATCACTATATGATCTTTGTCAAGAAAACCCTAAATAGTTTTGTGGAGAGTCAGACATCACTGAAAGATGATTGAACAACAAAATGGAAGATATTTTATATTATAAAAAGTTCCCCATCATTGGCAATCATTATATAAGGAATGAATTACTATTTGCTAGGTAGCATCAAAGTCATTTCTGCTAAGGTGTGGGATCAATTAAAAATTTTCTGAAATACCTTTCACAATAGATACTTTTATTTATAAATGACAAATTCCTTCATCATTATTAGCACTTGTCAGTATTTTCTAAAATATTTGGAAATGTCATATTAGGAGGCAAGAGCCAAGATGATGGAGTAAGACAACTTGGAATTTGTTAGGAAAAGTCTGTCTCATTGGATTGAAAATGAAGCATAGTTCAGCACAAGCTGTAACCAGGCTAGACAACGATAGGCCTTGAAGGCGGGTGTACATGAGCAGCCATTACTACTGCAACTCTAGGCCCACAGATAATAAAAGAATTGGACAATTGGTCAGAAGGAGATTGCAAGGGACTTTTGCTGGCACTGTGAACAAAACTCTACTGCATTGCTTACATGTGGTTCTTTTTTGTAGTCAGAAGGCAAAGAGAACGAGCAGGAATGGAAACTGTTGTCATAGTTGCAGTGGAAAAGAGTTTTTCCTAGTTATTCACAAAGAACAGGCCAAAAGAATGCAAGTAATTCTCCAGTGATCAAAGGACATGAACAGGCAGTTTCTGATGAAGAAACCAAAGCTGTCTATAATCATACAAAACATTCTTTAAATTACTGTTTATTAGAGCATTGTAATTTAAAACAACTCTGAGGTGACATTTCAGACTTATGACAGAAAGGGAAAATAAATATTGAAGAGTATGTGGGAATACTTGAAGACTAATTCACTGTTGGTAAACTTGTAAACTGTTCCAACAATTTGGAACTATGTCCCAAAGGTTATAAAATTGTATACCCTTTAAATCATCAATGGTTGATTTCACTATTTAGATTTAGCTAATAAGTCTATATCCCAAAGAGATTTAAAAAAAAGTGAAGGATCTATAGGGACAAAAATAGTTATGGCACCTCTTTTTGTGATGGCAAAAATTTTAAAAATTTATGGGATTCCCATAAATTAGACAACATGTTATGGCATATAACTATGATATAATGCTAATGTGACATAAGAAATGAAGGACAGAACATTTTCAGCAAAATCTAGAAAGATTTACTTTGCCTGATGCAAAGTGAAGTAAGCAAAACTAGAAGAATATTGCACACAGTAATAGTGATATTTGATGGTAGTAAACTATGAATGATAACTATTCTTAGCTATACTATGATCTCAAAAAATTCTAAAGCATTTGTGATGAAAAGTGCTATGTATTTCAAGAGAAATATGTAATGGAGTCTGGATGCAGATTGAAGCATACATTTTTTAAATTCTTTTTGTTTCTTTTTGTTTTATACGTGCTTTCTTTTTATAAAATCAGAAATATGAAAATATTTTTGTATTACTGCAATTAAACTGCATAAAATTGCTTGCCTTCTCAAGGACAGAGGAAAGTAGTGAGGGAGAAGATTTTGACAAAGTTTTTAAAATTAATGTTACAAATTTTTACATGTAATTTGAAAAATAATTTTTAAAAAAAGTGTTAAATTAAACTAATACCAGGGAGGTGAAGACTAGAAGGTAGAAAAATCAATTCCACATTACTTGTGTTCTCTTACATTGATGGTTAATAAAAACTGAACAAATCTGTACTCAGCATATTTTTAGAGAATAAGCAAATGAATTCAACTATTGCCTTTTTTAAATTTGAAAATATCATTGAAACATTCAAAGTTAATGATGATCAGATAATATAAAGAAAATAATTTTCTTTATGAAGCAAAGATTTTAAATTGAAAATTGACATTTTAATTTTCTCCTGAACCAGAAAAGATAAAGGACACATTTGATTGTCATGTGGGAAAGGAAATTTGATACAATTTTAGTCATAAAACCTAGGTTAATCTATAGCCTGTGCCATTTAATAGTTGTGTGAAAAGATATTTTAATACTTCTGTGTCTCGGTTTCACAAAATCCTCAAATCCTAGAAATGAAATGGAGTCCAGATCCAACTCATATTGAAACAAGAATACTTTGGACAACATACTCAATGAGTTATCAGTCAGTTTTTCTTTGAAGATCTCTAGAGACAGAATGGGAATGATAGAAAAGACAATCTGCTAAAACATGGGAAGCAATTGAATCACTTATGAAAGAAAAGGGTGTTTTACCTAGATTGGGAGACTGGGAAGACATTTTGCTATCAGAAAGTGGTGAAAGACTTAGCTGCACAATGCATCTGAATTTAGTGAGATGAGGAGAGGAGGAGCACTCCACAAATGACATCAATATTTTTGCTAGTTTTATTAAACATTTTTTCCCTTCCTAATAAAAAAATCATAAAAGATCTTGAAGGGAGAATAGAAATAGTGGAAAATGTAGATAAAGACAAATTATGACAAGGCAAATTTATTAAAAAAAACAAAATCACTAGGTTTTATTTGTTTTGTTTTGTCATATACTATATTTTTTAAATTTTAGATATTTATTTTTAGTTATTTAAGTCCTTTTCAGGCTTACTTTATAGGCTTTAGTCTAGTGACCTACTTGCCTATTCACAGAATTATTTAATGACCAGTAATTAAAAGTAAATCTAAATTCTCAGATCTCACTTTACTTTCAAATTCCCCCCAAACTTAGTACTTACTCTTAGTAGTTGTAATGCCTATAGCTGTCATGGATGTGTGTGTGTGTTTTTTTTCCTAGCAACAAATCTGGTTCCTCTGAACCTCTCATAACCTCTAGAGTGTTAAAGCTATTCTGAGATCATCTCATCAATCATTCTAACAAGTATTTGTTGATAATAAGTACCTAAAATCAATCAATCAATCAACAAATATTCATTGAAAGTCAATAACGGGATTGAAATAAAGCATTATCCCTAATGTTATGAAACTTAAACTTTATTTGAAAGGATATTGTATAAACATTTCAAAGTTAAATAGCAATAAATGAGTCATGAGTTATCAATAGGAAATTTATGACAAGATATCTGATGAACAGTACAGAAAATTGATATCAAAAGAATTTAAATAATAGAGAAATCATTGTGAACTCTAAATTTGATTAAACCAACAGAGGGAAGAAGGGTAAGATTTGAGTAGATTCATAAAAAAAGTGTATTTGCCCTTGAAGACCTCAGAGTCTAATGGTGGAACACAGCATACTATACCACTGTATACATTGTGTGTGTGTGTGTGTGTGTATGTGTGTTTATGTGGGTGTGTGTATTTGTGGGTGAGCATGTGTGCTTGTGCATGTGCACATGTGAAGTGTGAGGCAGTAGATGAAAGATGCTAAGAAAGGTATTGGGATGGGAAGAGGACACTGATAAAAGTCTCTTGCTGAAAGTGGAATATGACCTGATTCTTGAACAGTCAGGGAAGCCAATAGAGACAAGTGAATAGAGAAATCATTCCAGGCATGAAAGACAGATACTGGAAATTGGGTTTTGTGTTCAAGAAAGAGCAAAAAGCAAAGTGTCATTGGATTAAAACAATTTTGAAAATGTTAACAGGTTGGTTAAAAAATGGAAAGGAGAGAAAAAGCTGAGAAAAGAACAAACCTCTTGTTTTGATATTTCTTAAGCTTTGGAAAGGTGAGTACAGCAATTGGCTTCTGTCTGAGTCTCTCCTGCTGCAAGATTCCTTAAGAAGGCAATGATTCTGCCTAATCTCTATTGATTCCTTACTGTTGCTAATTCTCTCTAGCTCATCTTTTTATTTCCTATGCAAGGGTAGTGGCCCAGTTTTGTTGCTTTCACCATTCAGATATCCAAGTTTCCATGACTTCCTAACCATTTGTCAGTCTTTATTCAACTCTTTCTAAACTGTTCAGAAAAAAACAGTAATAGGGAGAAAGATAGACAAAGACAGAGAGAAACATACACAGAGACAGACAGACATAGAGACACAAAACCTGAGGTAGAGAGAAAGACAGAGGCACAGAGATAGAGAAAGAGAAAAATATAGACAGACAGACAGACAGACAGATACACAGACACAGACATAGAGACATAAATATACAAAGATAGATTTAAATTTCTAGGTCTTTTGGAAAGTTATACTAATGCTCCTGAGATAACTTCCTATATTTCCACCTGAGGCAGAAATACAATTTTCTTCTTTAACTTGAACTTCTTCCATTTGCTCTCACAAAATGTCTAGTCCAAGACTTGGCAAAACATGGATTCCTAAGTGATTTTTCAGAATCAGTAGTGCATACTCTGCTATTGCACAGTGCACATACTTATTAGTTTTCTTTTTTGAAAATATACTTGGATTTTTATTTATTTGATTCAGTTCTCTGTATAGTTTAGAAATGAGGCCATTATCAGAAACACTGACTGTAAAACTTGTTTTCAAACTTTCTACTTTGCTTATAATCTTGGCTGCATTGAATACATTTATACAAAATCTTTTAAATCTAATGTAATTAAAGTTAATCTATTTTGCATTTTAAAATGATTTCTATCTCTTATTTGGTCACAAATACTTTACTTCTCCATAGATCTGACAGGAAAACCATTCTTTATTCACCTAATTGATCACCCTTTAGGTCTAAATCATATATTCACACCAACCTTATTTTGATATTGGGTATGAGTTATTTGTGTATACATAGTTTATGGAAATTTGCCGATTTTTCCAGCAGTTTTGATCAAGTAGTGAGTTCTTATCTCAGAAACTGGAGTCTGGGTTTATCAAAAATTAAATTGCTATAGTCATTTTACACCATCTTACATATCAAAACTCTTCTATTGACTCACCACTCTATTTCTTGGCCAGTCCCAAGTAGTTTTGATTATTGTCACTTTATAATATAGTTTTAGATCAGGAACAGCTAAGCACCTCTTTTGCATTTTTCCCTATTAATTCTTGGGATAATGCTTAACTTTGCTCTTCTAGATGAATTTTGTTAATATTTTTTCTAGCTTTGTTAATTTTTTGATAGTTTGATTGGTATGATACTAAATAAGTGGATTAATTTATGAAAAATTGTCATTTTTACCATTGCATTTTGGAGTACCCATGAACAAGTATATTTGATCTATTTTTTAGACCTGATTAATTTGTGTGCAAAGTGTTTTTTGACTGTTTTTGTAGAGTTTTTGAGGTTGTTTTGGCAGATAGACTCCCAAATATTTGATATTGCCTACAATTTTTGTATTCTTTAAGATGAAATATAATTTTCCTCCAGTGATATGTAATTTTTATTGCATAATGATCTGAAATAAATAATTTAATATTTTTATCATTTTACAGATGATTTTGAGGTTTCTATTCCCTATTATATGGTTTATTTTTCTGTTGGTGTGATATACTGTTGAGAAAATAATTGCTTTCCTTTCTGTTCCCATTTAGTTTTCTCCAAAAATTTGTCATTTCTAACTTTTATAATATTCTAATATTCTATCTGCTTTGTTTCTTTCTTGTTTCCTTTTTGATTGGATGAATTAAGTTATAAAAGGGCAAAAGTAAGGTACCCCGCTAGCAAATTTTTTGTTGTCTATTTCTGTGACTCACCTTTTTTAAGAATTCGAATGCTATTAAGAATTTGGTTCATATATGCTTAGTATTGATATTCCTTCATTCTCTATAGTTGCTTTTAGCAAGATGTAGTTTCCTTCCCTATCTTCTTTAATTAGGTCTATTATTCTTTTGCTTTTTCCTAGACCTGGATCACCATCACTATTTTTTTTTACTTTAACTAAAGTATAATAGATTCTGTTCTAGTCATTTACCTTTACTTTGTTTATGCCTCTTTGTTGAAAGTATGTTTCTTGTAAATAACATATTGTGAGATTCTGTTTTTTGATCCACTCTGCTACCTGCTTCTCTTTTATTGGGGAGTTCATCCCATTTTCATTCACCATTATAATTACTACTACTATACATAGTAGGGATTTATTTCCCTATATCCTATTCTTATTCCTATTTGTCTTTTTTCTTTCAATTTTTCCCTCCTTACCAGTACTTTGCTCTTTTTACTTATTTATGCTTCTCTTGGGTCTTGATATTGTAAGTTCAATTTTTGATTTAGTTCTGGTATTCTTTTTTATGAAAAGTTGAAACCTTTCTCTTCTTTTGAATGACCATGTTTTCCTCTTGAAGTATTAGGCTTAATTTTGCTGGGTAAATGATTCTTGGTTGTGGTCCTAGCTCCTTTGCTTTCAGAAATATCATGTTCTATGACTTCCAGTTGTTTATTGATGAATCATCTAGGTCCTATGTAATTCTTATTGTGGCTTCCTAATATTTGAATTATTTCTCTCTGGCCACTTGTATTTTTAAATTGACCTGATAATTTTGAAATTTGGTTATAAGGTTCTTTGGAGTTTTTATTTTGGGCTTTCTTTCCTGAGGTGATCAGTGAATTCTTTCAATGCTTATTTTGCCCTCTTTCTAGGATATCAGGGAAGTTTTCCTTGATAATTTCTTGGAATATCCTTGGAAAATATGTCTTTTGCTTACAGTTTTCAGGTAGTCCAATTATTCTGATATTGTCTTTTTATCTCTTTTCCAGGTCAATTGTTTTTTTCCTAAGATGCATTTTGCATATTCTTCATTTTTCATTCTTTGGAATTTGTTTGATTTTTGATGGTTTATAGTAATTAGCTTCCATTTGACTCATTTTAATATTTTAAGATGTGGTTTTCCTCAATTAGCTTTTGCATTTTCTTTTCCATTTGCTCAATTGTACTCTTTATGGCATTGCTTTCTTCAGTGGCTTTGTGTATCTCCTTTTCCACTTGGCTAATTATACTTTATAAGCACTTTTCCAAGCTTTGTCTGTTTTTTTCATAAAATCTCTTGCATCACTCTTATTTATTTTGTCTTTCTTCTATTTGCCTTATCTGATTTAAGTACCTTTTTGAACTCTTCTCTCTTTCTTGTTCTGTTTATCTTTCTGTGTTTGTCATTATAATTATTTTTCATGATAAATTTCCATGATTTCTTTGATAATATTTAATTCACATTTTTTATCAATATCCATTAGGTAATTTAGTGTGTAATTTTCTTTCTGTTTTTTGCTTTTCCTGCTTTAAGTATAAGCAATATTATTGTGCCATAACAAGAATTTGGTAGAACTCCCTTTTTGGCCAATTTTTCCAAATAATTTATCTATTATCTCTAGTATCAGAATTGTTATTTAAATAGTTGGTAGAATAAACTTGTGAATTGGTATGGCTTTGGAGATTTTTTTCCTTAGGGAATTCATTGATAACTTGTTTAATTTCTTTTTCTGAAAGGACTTAAATATTTTATTTCATCTTCTACTAATCTGGGCAATTTTATTTTTGTTCATAGTCATCCATTTCACTTTGTTAGAATTATTGGCAGACATTTTGACAAAATAGCTACTCATCTTGCTTTAACTCCTCTTCATTGATGGCCATTTCACCCTTTTCATTTTTGATATTTTGATCTGATATTCTTCCTTTTTTTAAAAATAAAATTAACCAAAGCTTTATCTACTTTACTATTTCCAACAACTCTTTGTTTTTTCCTGTGTAACTCTCATTTCTTTTTCTAATTTTCCTTCTATCTTTGTTGTTTGAGTTTTAAAATAATTTTCAATTAAAATTTTTTTGGTTCTAGACCAATGCATGTGTAGGCATTTTGATTTTATCTTAATATGCGTTTTTATTTTCCTTGTTACCATAGTAGTTTTCTATGGTCAGACTTCTTTTTGAGTTTTTGCTCATTTTTAAAAGTTGAGATTTGTTTCTAGATTACTGTGGTTACTGTCCTAAGCTTCTTGTGCTTGGTAACTGGCTTTCCACACCAGGGCTTCAGGTACTAGTGTCTTGTACACTGAGCTGACATGGCCTAGCCTATTCATATCTATTGAGCTGCTGTTCTGCAGCTAGCAATTTACCTTCTCAACTGCGGCAGGAGACCTCACAGCTGGCATGTTGTATCACTAGACTGATGAACCAGGATCAATGAGCTAGTTACTGTTCTGTGAAGTGGCTATGTCTTCCTACCCACATTGTTTTTTTATTCTCTTTTACCTGAGGTAGACCTTTACTGAAATCTTTCTAAGTAATGTTAAGCTGAAAAAATTGTTTCACTCTTTCTTTTTATGAGTTCTGTCACTCCAAAATCCATTTAGAGGCTTGATTTAATGTTGTTTCCAGGGACAACTAGGGAGAGTTCAGGCATCTGCCTGGTTTTTCTCTGCCATCTTGGTTCCCCCGCACATTTTAGTGAAGGAAGACTACACATAACAATAACTGAAAAGCAGTGATAAGGAAGTAATATCAAAACTGTAGTCTATAGAGAAATGAAGTATCAGAAAAAGAAATAGAACAAGTCATTAATCAACTCCCTAAGAAAAAATCCCCAGGACCAGATGGATTTACATGTGAATTCTACCAAACATTTAAAGAACAGTTAACTCCAATATTATATAAACTATTCGAAAAAATAGGAAATGAAGGACTTCTACCAAACTCTTTTTATGATACAGACATGGTACTGATACCTAAACCAGGTAAGACAAAAACAGAGAAAGAAAATTATAGACCAATCTCCTTAATGAATATTGATGCAAAAATCTTAAATAAAATATTAGCAAAGAGATTACAGAAAATCATTCCTAGAATAATACACCATGACCAAGTAGGATTTATACCAGGAATGCAGGGATGGTTCAATATTAGGAAAACTATTAACATAATTGACTAATAACCAAACTAACAAAAACCATATGATAATCTCAATAGATGCAGAAAAAGCATTTGATAAAATCCAACATCCATTCCTATTAAAAACATTAGAGAGTATAGGAATTAATGGACTTTTCCTTAAAATAGTCGGTAGCATCTATTTAAAACCATCAGCTCGCATCATATGTCATGGTGATAAACTGGAACCATTCCCAATAAGATCAGGGGTGAAACAAGGTTGTCCACTATCACCATTACTGTTCAATATTGTATTAGAAATGCTAGCCTTCGCAATAAGACAAGAAAAAGAGATTAAAGGAATTAGAGTAGGTCATGAGGAAACGAAATTATCACTCTTTGCAGATGATATGATGGTCTACTTAGAGAACCCTAGAGAATCAACTAAAAAACTATTAGAATTAATCCACAACTTTAGCAAAGTTGCAGGATACA
>JAJPUD010012241.1:0-25353 GCA_023553655.1 Myrmecobius fasciatus
AAAAAAATAAAATATAGGCTAAGGAGATATAGTTTGACTGAAGTACATGTGGGGGAAAAATCTGGTGGCTTTGTTTGAATTAGCTAAAAAAATTATTTTCTAAATAGAAGAAATCAGGCAGTGTTAATAGAACCAAGCTGTCCATTTT
The DNA here is from genome assembly GCA_023553655.1 of Myrmecobius fasciatus. Lineage (NCBI taxonomy): Eukaryota > Metazoa > Chordata > Mammalia > Dasyuromorphia > Myrmecobiidae > Myrmecobius > Myrmecobius fasciatus. Next base: position 149 of record JAJPUD010012241.1, read on the forward strand.
AGAAAATAATATTTTCCCTACATGTTTCACTGGTAAGACTATATGAGAAGTATTGTGTCTAGCTTTGGTGCTACTCTTTAAGAATATTAAAAATAGATTACTGTGTTGAGAAGAAAGTTATCAGATTAGGGTCATGAGAGATTTAGAAGTGTAGGCATAACTTGGAGATATTGCAAGTTTGTTTCCAAATTACCACAATAAAGTGATTATCATAATAAAGCCAGTCACATGATTTTTTTTTGGGGGGGGGTTCCTAGTACATGTAAAAGTTATGTTTACATTGTAATGTAGTCTATTAAATGCAGAATAGTGGTCATTGAATCATTTTTTCAGTCATGTCTAAATCCTTCTGGCCTTTTCTTGGCAAAGATACTGGAGTGGCTTGCCATTTCCTTCTCCAGCTCATTTAACAGCAGGTGACCTTGCACAGCCCTCCCTCACTTAAATCCGATACACTTGCATGCCATGGCATCACCTCCCTGATGTCACGGTCCCTTTCGAGTACGAAGGATCACTACTACCACAGATGAGGAGACTTGCCCAGGATCACACACAGTAAGTGTTTGAGGCTGGATTTGAATTCAGAGAGAGAAGTCTTTCTGACCCCAGGCCTGGCACTCTATCCACTGTACGACCTAACTGTCCATACAATGTGCATAGATTAATTAAAAAGCACCTTGTGGGACCCACATGTGCAAAAATGTTTGCGGCAGCCCTTTTTGTAATGGCTAGAAACTGGAAACTGAAGGGATGCCCATCAATTGGAGAATGGCTGAATAAATTATGGTATATGAATGTTATGGAATATTATTGTTCTGTAAGAAATGACCAGCAGGAGGATTTCAGAGAGGCCTGGAGAGACTTGCATGAACTGATGCTGAGTGAAATCAGCAGAACCAGGAGATTATTATACACAGCAACAAGACTATACGATGATCAATTTTGATGGACATGGTTCTCTTCAACAATGATGTGATTCAAACCAGTTGTGCTGCGATGAAGATAGTCATATACATCCAGAGAGAGGCCTGTGGGAACTGAGTGTGAACCACAACACAGCATTTTAACGCTTTCTGTGAATATTTCCATGCATTTTATTTTCCTTCTTAGGTTGTTTTTTCTTCTTCTCTTTCTAGATCTGATGTTTCTTGTGCAGTAAGATAACTGTATAGATATGTATACATGTATTGTATTTGGCATATAATTTATCCTATTTAGCATGTATTAGATTACCTGTCATCTAGGGGTGGGGGGTGGGGGGAAGGAGGGGAAAAGCTTGGGAAAAAAAAAAGTTTTTGCAAAGGTCAATGTTGAAAGGTCACTCATATGTTTTGTAAATAAAAAGCTTTATATAAAAAAACACTTTATTCCTTTTAATTTTTAATAATAGCTTTTTCTTCTCTTTTTCTTTCTTTTTCTTTCTTTCTTTTTTTTTTTTTTTTTGCCGAGGCAATTGAGGTCAAGTGATTTGCCCAGGGTCACACAGCCAGGAAGCTTTTATTTTCAAAATACATGCAAAGATAGCTTTCAACATTCACCCCTGCAAATCTGGAACTATGCTCAAAAAGTGATCAAATTCTGTATACCCTTCGACCCAGCAGTGTTTCTATTGGGCTTATATCCCAAAGAGATCTTTTTTTTTTTTTGCTTTTTGCTGAGGCAATTGGGGTTAAGTGACTTGCCCAAAGTCACACAGCTAAGAAATGTTAAGTGTCTGAGACCAGATTTGAACTCAGGTCTTCCTGACTTCAGGGCTGGTGCTCTATCCACTGCGCCATCTAGCTGCCCCAAAGAGATCTTAAAGGAGGGAAAGGGACCCACATGTGCAAGAATGTTTGTGGCAGCCCTTTTTGTAGTGGCTAGAAACTGGAAACTGAATGGATGTCCATCCATTGGAGAGTGGCTGAATAAATTATGGTACATGCATGTTATGGAATATTATTGCTCTGTAAGAGACGACCAACAGAACGATTTCAGAGAGGCCTGGAGAGACTTGCATGAACTGATGCTCAATGAAGTGAGCAGAACCAGGAGATCATTATACATAGCAACAACAAGATTATATGATGATCAATTCTGATGGACATGGCTCTCTTCAACAATGAGGTGATTCAGGCCAGTTCCAATAGTCTTGTGATGGAGAGAGCCATATACACCCAGAGAGAGGCCTGGGGGAACTGAGTGTGGACCACAACATAGCATTTTAAAGCTTTCTATGAATGTTTGCTTGCATTTTGTTTTCCTTCTTAGGTTGTTTTTTTATTTCTCTTTCTAGATCCATTTTTCTTGTGCAGTAAGATAACTGTATAGATATGTATACATATATTGGATTTATTGTATATTTTAACATATTTAATATGTATTAGACTACCTGTCATCTAGAGGAGAAGATGGGGGGAAAGAGGGAAAAATTTGGAACAGAAAATTTTGCAAAGGTCAATGTAGAAAATTACTCATAAGTTCCGTAAATTAAAAAGCTTTAATAAACAAACAAAAAATTAAAAATAAAATATTCACCCTTGCAAAACCTTGTGTTCCAAATTTTTCTCCATTCCTTCCCCCTACTTCCCTCCCCCCAGATAACAAGCAGTCCAACATAGGCTAAATATGTGCAACTCCTCCAAACATACCTCCACATCTGCCATGTACAAGAAAAATCAAATCAAAAAGGAGAAAAAAATGAGAAAGAAAAAAAAAGCAAACAACAACAAAAAGGGTGAAAATCCACATTCAGTCCCCATCTCTCTCTCTGGATGCAGATGGCTTTCTGTATCACAAGTCTTTTGAAATTGACCTGAATCATCTCATTGTTGAAAATAGCCACGTCCGTTACAAAAGCCACTTTATTTCTAAAAATTGTACTATTAATTTCCTTCAGGAATATTTCATTTGCATATATAACTTGGCTAAATGGTATAAGAGATCTAGCTTTTGGCTTATTTCAGCTTTTGACATGTCTTCTTCACTAAGCTTAATCATTTCTAGCTTTTGGTTTAAAATGAGAGACAAACACTTTTTACTCAAACACTTAACAGGCATTGTAGGATTATTAATTGGTCTAGTTTCAATATTGTTTGTGTCTCAGGGAATAGGGAGGCCCAAGGAGAAGAAAGGAACCAGAAAAGAAAGGCAGGTCAGCAGGGCAGTCAGGATACCCAAAACATCATTAGTTCATTGTGACACCCCAAAACAATTACAATTGTAACTTAAAAGATCATTGATGACAAGTCACTATATCATAATAATGAAAAAATGAATAATAATGATGAATAAGGAAAATAATTAATAATAATAAATACCAATAATAATGAAAAAATAAAAATATTGTGAGAATTACCAAAATGTGACTTAGAGGCACAATGTGAGCTTATGCTATTGGAAAAATGGCACCTGATAGACTTGTTTCATATAGGGTTGCCACAAATCTTCAATTTGTAAAAGATCCAATATCTGTAAAGTATAAGTAAAACAGGGTATATCTGTAATATCCTGTGCTGTTTAGCCTGAAGAATCATAGAATCTTGGAGACTTAGAGTTAGAAATTATATCACAGAGTTGTAGGATCACAGAACCTGGGGGGGATGTTGGAGGCCATTGAGATTAAGGGACTTGCCTCAGCTCCTACAGATAGTAATGTCCAAGGTAGGATTCCAAGCTAGGAATTCCTGATTACAAGTTCTGTGTTCTATATACTACCCCACAGAGCCTTTTTTTTGGGGAGGGGGAGATGGAGGTCATTCTGATAGAAAGTAAATTTCTTGAGGGCAAAGTATTTAATGTTTGTCTCTGCATCCCCAGCAGCCAGCTGCTAGGTGCTTAATAAATGCTTGTTGATCAGCTGAAGTAGTTCCCACCCCCTAGTTTTATAGATAAGGAGCAGAGGTTTAGAGAAATGAAGGGATTTATCCAGGATCACACTGGTTCTAAATGACAAAAGCAAGATTTCAGTGGCCTTAGAGAAGAGATAACATGACAACCATCCTCCAATATCTTAATTGTTGCTGTTCAGTCATTTTCATTGTGTTTGACTCTTTTATGACTTCAGTTTTTAGTGGCAGAGATACTGGAGTGCGTTGCCATTTCCCTCTCCAGCTCATTTTACAGATGAGGAAACTGAGGCAGACAGGGTTAAGTGATTTGCCCAGAGTCTCACATCTAGAACTGGATTACAACTCAGGAAGATGAGTCTTTGACTGTAGCCCAGCATTCTATGCACTGGGCCACCTAAATGCTCCCAGTATCTTAATAAGCCAGCACATAGAAGAGGAGTTTTTGTTTCTTCAGAAAGTAGGTTTAGAAACAGGAATGGAAGTTATGAAGGATTAAATTTTTGCTTAATGTAAAGCAAAAGAATGAAAGGAAATGAAAGGAAAAACTTACTAAAGAATAAGCTATCCTTCTGTGGATTGATTAGGTGATCAATTCACTGGAAGTATTTAAAGAGAAGGTAGATAAACCAACTATCTATTGATAAAGACACAACAGATAGGATTTTTCAGGGATTAAATGACAGCCAAGGTCTATCTGACTCAAATTCTATGATTCTGTATTTTTTCTGAAGTGCTTTTTCATCCCAACATTCTCCATCCTACACAGTAATTGACTAAGGATCCCAGTTAGAATTACTGTAAAACTTATCAAATGGAACAAAAACTTCCATTTATCCCAATCTCAGACTGTCTGCTTCCTGTACAGGATTCTGCTTAGCATCATCATTTCCCATGAGAGCCATTTCTGCCAGTTTTTTTTTCTCTCCTTTATTTCAAATCTTAGCTAGAAACCCTCCTCCTCCAAGAAATCATACCAGACTACCCCACCCAACTCCATTCATACCAACGACCACGCAACATTCATGTACAGTAGGTAGTTCCAAGCAGCTGCTACTAGTTATGTGCAGAAAAAATTCCCCTCACTTAACATACATTCTAGAAGAATTCATTCTAAAACTAATTTACATTTAATTAATTTTTTTCTATTTTTCCCACTGATTTCAATCACAAAAAATTGGAGCTGCACTTTGGCAGAAAAATTGATGTAATAAAATCCCATTTAAGATCATTATGATGCTTATTAAAATCATATATACAAAGAAAAAACTTCTGATAAAGCATTAAAGAATATTTAATAGTATTCCAGTAAGGTTTTGTGATACAATACTATCCTGGGACCTGGGAGATGTGACTTTTATACTTCCTGGTTTTCCACTGACTAGCTGTCTGATCTTGGGCAAGTCACAATCTCTCTAGAACTGTTTCCTTATTTGAAAAATGAAAGAGTTGGATTAGATGATCCATTCCAGCATTAAAATACTATGATTATATAAGTCATAATGTAATATGATTTTTAAGACTTCAAGCAGTAGGTATTCTCTAAGTATCAGAGAGGAAATTACAACTGGCAATTGATCCTGGGAGAATATATAGGACACAGATCCTCCACTAGTCTAATTCAGACTCACTAATAATTGGTTTTAGGGGTGAAATCTCAGTCCCACACTTTGCTATTCCACTGTGGCCATAGGTATTGGTATAGAAAGGTAAAATGGCTGGAAGTCCCTGTGGCTTGGCCCTCTTCATTAATCATACCCTCCTCCTTCCCCACTCCCAAGCATGTACAAGCTAAGGAGGAATTTGGATAATTAAGTCTAACACATACTTTAAATTTAAGCAGACAAATGATCAATGTGAGTGTTTCTGTTAATAAAGAAAAAAGATGGAGACACAGCTAGATGAAATGTTGGACAGAGCACTGAACTTGTAGTCAGAGACAAGTTCAAACCATGCTTCAGATACAGTTTACTAGGTGACTCTGAGCAAGTTATGTAATATCTGTGAACCTATCTGTAAAATGGGTATGACAATAATGCTAATACCTATGTCACAGAGTTGTTGTGATGGTCATATGAAAATATATGGCAATCACTTTGCAAACCCTAAAGCACCACACAAAGATTATTAATACAAATATTATTAAATAATATATTAAATTAAAATAATTACATATAAAATAATAAATGTTAATATTATTATTCATATTTCTTGGGAGTGGATGAGATCTCTAAATTATTTCAATGATAGTTCCAAAAGTGGCCTGGGAAGACTAGTGAGAGACACTTGATATACATAGGGTTTATGGGGTAGGGGAATGAGGAGGATATTTTAGTCTGCTTTTTTCTTAAATATAGCCTTGTAGCCTACAAACAAGGCATTTTGAATTAATTGTTTTTTCAACTCTGGAAGGGTTAGAATAATTCTGATCATAGATCACAGGGACCACAGAAGTCTTCTAATTCACTTAGTTTATTATAGATGAGGAAACAGAGATATAGAGAGATTGACTTGTTTATGGTCATAGAGCTTGGACTCTTACTAAGCATCCTAAATCCTAGTCCAGCTTTTGAGTTTGTTTGTTTTTTTTTTTTTCCATCCCCAATTTTTGACTGTTCTGAATGGTTTCCTGGTGTTACTGGTGATTAGGGATCCCTTTCTGAATTTCTTGGAGGAATGGAGATCATATGCAAACATCATCTTTGACTCTTCCCTTTCCCCCACTCCAGATGTCCAGGGAGTTGAGAAATTCTCCCTCCTTGTTCTGTTTCTCAGGTCAGTTGTTCAGAATAGAGCATAGGATCATAGGAACATAGATGGAGCTGGAAGGGATCTCTGAAGCCATTGAGTCCAATCTCCTCCATTCATAGATGCAGAAACTGAGGGTTAGAAAGATTAAATGACTTGCTCAGGGTTAAACAACCAGTAAATGTCTGTGGTAGATTTTGAACCCAGATCTTCCTCACTCCAAATTCCGATACCTCACGTGTTCTCTTATTTACCATACTAGTTTCAGGTTCCCTTTTTGTATTGTCCTAGAATGGATGGAGGAATTTTTTTTTTTTTTTTTTTGGTGTTTTTCTTTAGTTTTATTCATGATTGAGAAGCACGGAAGATCCAATTTGAAAGCCACTAAGATCTGGGTTCAAATCTCACTGCTAAAATATATTGGCTCTGTGACTTTGAGCAAAACACTTAATTAACCTTTTGTTGCTTTGGACAACTTTTTAAGAAGGTAACATTCTGGGGCAGCTAGATGGCACAGTGGATAGAACACCTGTCCTGAAGGTAGGAGGACCTGAATTCAAATTGAGCCTCAGACACTAAATACTTATTACTTACATCAGCCCTCTGGTACAGAGGGAGTTCACTCAGGATTTCCCTGTATTAATAAAGTCATATGACTTATTGATTATTATTGATACCCTTTAAAATCTTTGCTGAGGAGTTTCTTAGGGGAGTCATTATTGGCTGTAATTACGTTGTTTTCCCAGAGTCCATCTTTCCTCCTGATCAGGGTCTGTTATATTGTCACACTGGACCACAGGTTGGGGGATGTCTCTAAGTGTTAGTTTGCTAACAGCAGTTGTATTTAGTTAGTTGAGTATAGAGAAAGTGAGAACAAGGTCAGAGTATACAGAAAGTCCAGGCGAGGTGGCCAGGGTAGAAACTGGTTCCCCAAATAGCTCGGGGTTACATGAGGATGAAAATTCTCAATTATGATGAGTGGTCAGAACAGGAAGGTGAATGTCAGCAGAATTAAGAGAGCCCTGATGTTTGGGCAGTTTTGTTATCTCAAATCAAGTTTCTGGTAGTTCTCTCTTGCTTTTACAAGAGTATTTATCACTAACTGAAGGTGGCCTTCAGGACTGCAGGAAAAGGTCCCTGAGAAGTTGAGGAATACTAGGTCGGGAGCTCTGGGATGCTTAGAAGAGGTCATTCCTGACACTTCTCAGTACCAAAAATAACTGTCAAAGCTCGAGCACTTTAGTGAAGGCCGTTAGGTTATCATTCACGGACAACTTTCTCCTAATTAAGTCACTGTTTGTGACAGGCTCAATCATCTAGTTTCTGATCCCGTGACAGATTAAAAAGCAATAACCCAGAAAGAGATTTTACTTAGTGGCTGCAGTGAGAATTTAATAGCTGATGGCCAAAGGCTGAAGGACACAGCAGACCCAGCCTAGGGAGTGCTATATATGACAACATAATAATGGATCATATTATTCTGGTCTCAGACACTTATTAGTTGTGAGCAAGCCATTTAACCTCTGTTTGCCTTGGTTTCTTAATCTGTAAAATTAGTATTATAATAGCTTCTATCTCCTAAGGTTGCAGAAAGGATCAAATGAAATAATAATAATTGTAAGGTGCTTTAGTACAGTATCTAGCACATAGTAAGTATCATGTTATCTTAACTATTATTATGGCTATATTAAATTAATAATAATTTTATTATTTTTATTTTAAAATATTTATATTAATTATAATTCTATTACAAATATAATAATTATATTATTATTTAATTCTAATTAATAATAATATAAAAATGAATAAAATAAAATAAAAAATAAATATTATATTATAAATTGGAAATAAAACAATTTCTACCTCCCAGGATTGTTGTGAGGATCAAATCAGATTTTAATTGTAAAATGCTTAGGACAGTGCCTGGAACATAGAAAGCTCTATAAGATGATGATGTTATTGTTGTTATTTGGGTTTAGAATTAAATAGAAGAAGGCTGAATTGCCTTCAGAAGATTGAAAATTCCTTTAATAACCTAGAGCTTTTAAATACTGGTACTCTCCTGATGATGTTGTATGACTAAGAACACATGGAACTCCCAATAGGTTCTGATGAATTGAAAATGAGAAGACAATGGAAAGGCAGACCACAACAAATATAGAATTATGAAGGAGTACTGGATGAGTATGGGATGAAGGAAATGTATGGGCAGAAGAGATGGGCTGGCCACATGACAAGAGCAAAGGAAAACCGATGGATAGTATCTGAACTCCATCAAAACTTTTGTTAAAAGATGTTAAAAAAAATGAGAAACAAGTTACCAACTTGTGAGAGAATGTGGTTTGGAGTCACATAGAAAGGGCAGGATTGAATGCAATCTGCTTCTTTGGAAAGAATTCTCATATTGAGGAGATCACATTCAACCACACACATATTTTTATACATGTATATGTATGCATATATACATATATATTTTTAAAATATGTACATAAATATACATATTTACTCCTATGTGTATATGTATAATTGTATGTATACTCGAAATGATAAAATAATAGACCCTTAAAAAATGGAAGGGACCTCAGCAGTTAACGTCCGACACAACCTCTTATCCCATAGAGGAATCTTTTTTGACATAGTACCGATTGTCAAAAAGTTTAGTCAAAATATACACTTTTATAAACTTCATGTCATTAGCTTTATACTGCCCCTTTGCAACTACACAGAATAAGTCTAATCTATCTTCCAAATCTGAGGTCAGCAATTATGTCCTTTGTTTTCTACCCCTTTCCCAAAAACCATCTTTTGTCATTTTTATGGTATTTGCTCAGCCTACCCATGTTCAATTAATCTTTTTCCAATTGCTTAGATCTAACTTTATTTGAGTGACAAATATTTTGTAGTTGTGTTCATCTAGTTCCTGGCTATGTCTTGGCAGGTAGACTCCCAAATATTTTATATTATCCACAACTATTTTGAAAGATATTCTTCTTCCTATATCTTGCTGCTGAGCTTTGTTGGTAATATAAAAATGTCAATGATTTTTTGGGTTATTTTTATATCCCGCAACTTTGCGAAAGTTAATTTTTCCAGTAGCTTTTTTAATTGATTCTCTAGGCTTCTCATCTTCAAAGAGCAATAATTTTGTTTCTCCTTGCCTACTCGAATTCCTTCAATGTCTTTACCTTTTGTTATTGCTAAAACTAACAATTCTAGTATAATATTGAATAATAGTGATGATTATGGGCATCCGTTTCACCTCTGATATATTGGGAATGCTTCTAGTTTATTGCCATTACATAAAATGCTGGCTGATGACTCTTGGTAGATACTGCTTATATTTTAACAAAAACTCCATTTATTTCTAAGCTCTCTAGTGTTTTTTTTTTTATTAAGGATAAGTGCTATATTTTCTCCAAAGCCTATGTCATCTTTAAAAACTTTTTCCTCTTGATTGGAATTCCCTTGATGGAACCAATCCCCATACAACATCATTAGGAGAATCCTTAGATGTTCTCCTTGATTTCCTTTGGTCCTGTTCTAGGTAGCAAATATCTCTTTATAAAAATGTGGCATCTGAAAAGAAACACATTACTTTAGAAGTTGTCTAATATGTGTAGAGAATAATGGAACTATTGCCTCCCTTGTGCTGGACGCTCTTATTACCCAGATTTATTTTTTTTACTTGTGCAAAGAGATCCAAAAGGCAACTAATTGTGCATCAACTTAAGAGTCTTAAGAGTATTGTTGGGGGCACAGAGAAATTGTTACTTGCTAAGGCTACATAATTTGTGTTAGAATTGGGATTGGAAATGAACAGCAAGACTATATGATGATCAATTCTGATGGACATGGTTCTCTTCAACAACGAGATGATTCAAACCAGTTCCAATTGTTCAGTGATGAAGAAAGCCATATACACCCAGGGAGAAGACTGTGGGAATTGAGTGTGGACTAGAACATAGCATTTTCATACTTTCTGTTGTTGTTTGCTTGCATTTTGTTTTCTTTCTCAGGTTTTTTTTTCCCCTTCTTGATCTGACTTTTCTTGTACAGCAAGATAAATGTATAAGTATGTATACATATAGTGGATTTAACATATTTAACATGTATTGGACTTCCTGCCATGTAGGAGAGGGGGTGATGGGAAGGAGGGAAAAATTTGGAACACAAGGTTTTGCAAAAGTCATTGTTGAAAAATTGCCCATGCATATGTTTTATAAATAACATAAAAAAGAGCTTAAAAAAGAGAAAAGAAAAGAAAAAAAACGGAAATCAGGCCTTTTTTCCCCCACTGCTTTTGGCAGTTTACTGAAACCTTGTCAAAGTAAAGTTTGTAAAAAAAAAATGGAAGGAAATGCTAAATTTCAGTTAGATGTTAGTGAAAACAAAGAACTTAATTTTCCCACCCAAATTCACAGACCCCCTGAAAGTCATCCATAGTCTCCTTTAGAATCTGTGGATCCCAGATTAAGAAGCTCTGCTCTCAGGCTAACCTTTGATCTGCCATGCTGTGATGTCTCTCTCTATGCTCTTATGGACACTAGACTTCCTGTAACGTGCTCTAAGAATGAGTTTTTTGGTTGATATGTCAGAATGCAGAAATCTTTAGGTAGTTTTCACATAAACTATTGACATTTGTTTTTATGACAATTCTTATAATTCCATCTTATTACACACACAATTCCACCTACTATCTATTTTATGTTGTTTTCTCAGAGGTTGGAATGGAGCAATACATTGGGAAATATGTAATGGATTGGTTCCAAGTGGATTAAAAAGTTATAAAAGAAGGTCCTTGCCTTTCTTGCCCTTATCATCAAGCAGGAAAGATAAGGGCATATACACAAATATTAATAATACATGGCACATTATAGTTGTATAGGCAGAAGAGTTGTAGATGATTTCAGAAGGAGAAATCCCATCATTGGGATGAACAGGGTGTTTTTTGCCAAGGAGGTGAGATTAGAATCCGGCCTTAGAGGATCCAGATTTTGATAGGCTTGGGAAGAAGGCATTCTGAAGGGGGATGTTGGTGGCTGGTATAGCAGTGGGATGTAGAAGATAAGTAGAGAGCAGAAAATGTCTTTTCCTTTTGTCTTTGTATCCCCAGTGTCTAACAATGTGATAAAGTTTGTTGAGTTCAATTGAGTTGGTAAAATACAAAGTCCCTTACGGGCTGGTTTGAGTGGATCAGAGGTTTTCTGTTGGGGAGCAGCCTGGTTCTTTTTATGACCAAGGTCATACATTGAGCATTAAGAGGATAGAGTTCATGACAGGAACTTTCACTATGTGAAAAGTTAAGTTTATTTATACAGTGGCTAAATCCCTGTACTTGCTCTCACTGGCATTGCCCATTAGCCAACAAAATGAAAGTCAAATTAACCAATCTCTCAGTTGCTGGGAAATTGGTGCTGGTTATTTTGCGGTTCCTGCCCTCTTCCTGCTCCATCCTTGCCAGTGAGAAGAGTATTTTAGCATTGCTAAGGAGAGAAGCTTTATATTTCATCCAGATAGCTTTCCTCTTCTACCTTTGAATAGCAGCAATTCTAGTTTTTCACCTTGCCTTACAATATATCTCCATAGATTCTGCCTGCATCTCTTCTTGACTTGACCTTCCTGACCGTTCATGATCATTGGTCCTTTGTTGAACTGTTGCCTAGCAACTCCCTTGAAGCATTCAGGACTTGACCTAGCTTTTTCCACTTCCTCAGAGTCCTATTGCTCCATCTCTACTCTAAGCCTAGGACATGTGTCCGGCCTCTATCCTATTTACAATGAGATTAAAAAAAAATTTATCCTGTTTAATTAAGTGTTGGTTTACTTAAAAATCCCACTTCTAAGTTAGCAGTTTTTAATAAAAAAAATGGAATGGGAAAATGAAATCTAGGAACAAATTTTTTCTTAGGCCCTTTAGAAAAGAACTGTCAAATATGGCTCAATCTCTCTTGAGTTAAAGCTGAACCAGATTAAACCAGATTGGTTCATGTTTAACCAAATAAATAAAACTTCAATAAAACATAGAAAAGAGTTTCAGGGATTCTTATGTGTTGGTTAGGTACCTGTTTCTTTTTGAATTTGACACTACTGCTTTAGGAGATATTCACCCTTTCTTTCCCTTGTGACATTTTAAATCCAAGGAAGATTAAAGATGCTAGGTTTTTTGTAAATTAGGATGATGGAGAGCCTGGAGATCATACCTCATAAGAATAGGTTGAAGCAATTGGAAAAAAAATTTTTTGGGAGAATGATGGGTATCTTCAAGTATGTTAAGGATTGTCATATGAAAGAATTAGAACTGACTTATTCTGCTTTGCCCCAAAGGGTGGAATTAGAAAGGATTGAAGCTGCAAAGTTTCAGATTTTCAGATGTTTGACATAAGCAAAGACTTCTTAACAATTAGAAAACCAAAAAGTGAAGTGAGAAGTATTGGAATGGGTATCACTGGAGGACTTCAGGCAAAAAGCCAAATTCTCTTTTGTCACTGATTCCACAGAGTAGAATGTTGATCAAGTAAGGTTTGGACTGAAATTCTATGTGATTCTAGAATTCTTTGAATGAAAACTCTCATTCCCTTTGCATCTGGGATCTAACTTCATTTTCTTTTCTATAGGTTTAGGATGACATTAAATATATATATGTAAGTGGTATTTATATATATTATATAAATTATTATAATTTTAATATATAAATTATATATTTATATATTGGTATATTGTATATAATAAATAATAATTCATATATATTCACACATAAATTATATAATATATAAAATGCATATTATATATTATTTAAATTATATAAATATAAATATATTATATAAATATTTATATATAAATACATATTATATAAATAATATATATATATTATGTATATGTTTAAATTTACTCAATTTAGACAATTTGTATCAAAGAAGGTAGAAAATGCCTCAAAGAGAGAAAAGGATGACAGTTTAAGGATATTGAGTAAGGAGAAGCCAGTGATTTGAGGCTGAATAAGTCTAAGAATGATCCATCTAGTGACCTAAGATGGGGAAGAACAGGGATATATAGGTAGGGTCATTTGCAAGCCTATTATGAATATTCTAGGAAACTTTGTTAAATGAAGTGATAAATGAGCATTTACTGTTCAATTTTTGTGTTCTTAGTAATTTAGAGAAATGTGAAGGAAAGGGCACGTATCTGAGATGGTTACATTATAATGGGGGTGAGACAGACATGTGAAAAAGCATTTTGAAAAATCAGGAGCAGCACTTCATTAACCACAAAGCCATATACTATGAATAAAATATACTTATGCTGAAGGAATACAGAATAAAGTGGTAATTGAGATCATTAAAGAAAAGAAGGGCACAACACCCCAAGTGTAAGGGTGCAAAGGTTACTTGATTGGAAAGTCCACTAGGGCACTTCTGTTCACTCATTCTCTGTGTGCAGTAGGTGCTTAATTAATGCTTGAATAAAGATTCTTTTCCTCCAGAGTGTAAAGAGATTGCTCACTCAAGTGGTAGATCGGTCTGTTTTACTTGTCAAATACAGCAGACCTCTCCCTCCCTATACCTGGAATATTTAAACAGGGTGCAATGGGCACATTGGGGTCTAACCTCACTGGATCGAAGCACTCCCAAAAGGGGGTAGAGGAAGGCAGGCACCAGCGCTGCAGCTCCGAGGGGGACTGCTTCAGACACCCAGTATACAGCTGTCACGATCAGGACATAGGCACACGCAGCCTCCTGAGGAGAGGAAATAAGGGGATTAGTTGTAGTAAATGTCACTCTCTATTCTGTTCAAAACTCTCCAGAAACCAAGAGAGGGCAGGCTGAGGCAGTGGGTGGGTACATGGGGCCATTAGATTAAAAGCTGGTTTTGGGATCCAGTACAGAAAACTGTCAAAGAGACAGTCAGCAGAAGGCTTGGACCTGGTAGTGAACAGTGTGCATTTTTTTTAATTAAAGCCTTTTATTTTCAGAACATATACATGCATAATTTTTCAATATCAACCCTTGCAAAACCTTCTGTTCCAGTTTTCCCCTCCTTCCCTCTACCTGATGGCAAGTAATCCAATATATGTTAAATATGGTAAAAATATATGTTAAATCCAATTTATGCACATATATTTATACAATTATCTTGCCGCACAAGAAAAATTAAATATAAAAGAAAAAAAATGAGAAAGAAAATAAAAAGCAAGCAAACAACAGCAAAAAGAGTGAAAATGCTATGTTGTGGTCCACACTCAGTCTCCACTCTCTCTGGATGCAGCTGGCTCTCTCCATCACAAGATCATTGGAACTGCTGAAGAGATAGTGTGTGCATCTTTTTGTCAGCGGTGTTTTCCCTCGGTCCGCACTTTTCTGGGAGAGGGCCATGTTTGTTCCTGCTTCCAGCAGGCATTCCACCTATCATGTTATGTGCCAATTTTATTTTGTAATTTATGAAAATTGGCTTCACACCTTAATGCCCTTTGCTAAGCGGGCATCTTGAAGGGCATTAGCAGACCTGCTTGGTCCCAGAGGGCAGAACTAGGAATAATGGGTGGAAATAGTTTAGAGGCAACTTTATTCTTGCTATTAGGAGAAATTTCCTAACAACAAGAGCTGAGCCAAGGGGAAATGGGTTCCTTTTCACAGGAAGTCTTCCAGCAAAGGCTGAATGACCTCTCACTGGCTATGAAGAAGATTCTAGTTCAGGTATGGGTGGAAATAGATGGTTTCGGAGGTCGCTTCTCATTCTGAGATGCCATGATTCTGAGATCCAGGAGTAGAGTGGTGCCATGAAGGGATGCATGACAGGGATTCTGGGAGCTGAGGTAGAAAAGCATCTGCAAGAATTCCCAGCGGGTAAGTGGGCTGAGAGACTGAGGGGGCCAGAAATCTGGGGGGCCAAAGAGAGACTGGCTGAAGTTATGAATATGGAAGGAATCAGAGGCTAGATGCACAAATATGCATTTTTAATGGATTTTTGGTCGTTCTCTACTAGTCATTTGATTGAACTGAGTTTTAAAAATATACGTTTATTTTAAATTGAAAAGATTAGGCAATTGTGTCAGAATTCATCAGATTTGGTTTTTGTGTGGTATGCACAGTTCAAGAGTTGGAGGGCCTGAGTTTTTAATCTGGTTTTTTCTTCACTCATTCATACTTTGTGTGCCTTGTCAAATAAAACCAGGGCAGCCTTTCTCCTGAAACTATTGAGAGGCCTAGCTAAACCAGCTCAGGAAAAAGGAAGGTTTATCATAAGCCAGAAAATTCATGGTGTCTTAGAGTTAGAACTGAAAGGGGTCACAGAAATCATGCAGTTCAGCCCCCCTTTTTTCTTTTTTAAGATTGTTTTTGATTTTTTTCCAATTCCAATTTTTAACATTCTTTTTTTAAAAAATATAATTTTCCATAACATTCATATACCATAATTTATTATGAATGTTATGGAATATTATTGTTCTGTAAGAAACGACCAGCAGGATGATTTCAGAGAGGCCTGGAGAGACTTGCATGAACTGATGCTGGGTGAAGTGAGCAGAACCAGGAGATCATCATACACAGCAACAACAGTATTACATGATGATCAATTCTGATGGACATGGCTCTCAGCAGCAGAGAATTGTCTCAAACCACTTCCAGTTGTTCAGTGAAGAAAGCCATATACACCCAGAGAGAGGGATATGAAATGTGGACCACAATATAACATTTTCATGCTCTTTATTGATGTTTGCTTGCATTGTGTTTCCTTTCTCTGATTTTTTTTTCTTGTAGATAGGATTTTTCTTGCACAACAACTTGTCAAGTATTTTAACATAATTAACATGTAGTGGACTTCCTGCCATCTAGGGGAGGGGAGGGGACTGGGGGGAAAATTTGTAACAGAAAGCTTTGTAAAGATCAATGCTGAGAAACTACCCATACATATGTATGCAAATAAAAAGCTTTAATTAAAAAAAATACAATTTTCTATCCCTTTCTCTCTCTTCTCCATGCCCTAAGACAGTAAATAATTTGATTACGGAGGAAGCTAGTTGGTTCAGTGGATGGAGCACCAGCCCTGAAGTCAGGAGGACCTGAGTTCAAATTTGACCCCAGATACTTAACAGTTCCTGGCTGTGTGACCCTGGGCAATTCACTTAACCTCAAATGCCTCAGCAAAATAATAATAATAATAATAATAATAATAATAATAATAATTTGATATAGATTCAGTCCCTTTATTTTTAGGGTAAGAACCAAAGCCAGATAGGTTAAGGCTACACCGATGCCAAAACTGGGGTTTGACCACCAATCCTTTGTCTCCCAAATCAAAAGTCTTGCCACTGTACGGCACATGTGAACGCCACCTGAATGAATGAAACCCATTGGACTGGTTTTGTTGGGCCCCTCAGGGCAGAACCAGAAACAAATGGACTGAAGTTGTAAGGGGGCAAATTTAATCCCAATGCCAGTAAAAACTTCCTTTCCATTACAGTCGGACACAAAAGGAGGGGGCTGCCTCAGAAATGGTGGGACCCTCTGCCTCGGGGTGTTCAAACACGGGCTGCTACTTGTTGGATGTGTTAGAATAGGATTCCTTTTGTGACAGACTGGACTACAGTCACTGAGATCCTTTTCAACTCTCAAATTCTGTGATTCTGCCTGGAAAATGCTATCCTTCCAGTAAGAGACGGTTGCTAATGGAAATACTCTTTGTTGCTCCAAGGACTCTGAAGAAACATTCTGTTTAGCCTTTTTCTCTTTCTTGAGAGCAAAATCCCACAAAATTTAATCCTCCACACAGACCATCTGTACTGGAGAAAATCTTTTTTGGTGGTTGAGTTGTGTTTGACTCTTGATCCCATTTGGGGTTTTCTTGGTTTTTCTTTGAGGTTGGATTGGTTGGCCATTTCTTGCTCCAGCTTATTTTATAGATGAGGAAATTAAGATATATGGGGTTAAATGCCCAGGGTCACATGGCTAGTAAGTGTATGAGCCTTCCTGACTCCAGCCCTGGCACTCTATCTACTGCATCACTCAGCTGCTCCCATTTTAAGCACTTGCTGTATACTAAGCACTAGCACATAGCACAGTGCCTAATATACAGTAAGTGCTTAATTAATGCTTTTTGATTGATTATTATGATTGGTATGTATATCCTAAGAAACTTATATGCTCTTCTGAATTTAGTACATATTGATTAGATATACATACGTGTGGGTAACCATCAAATTGAAATAGTAATATGAAGATATCTATAAAACACTACAATTTACCCTCTAACATTCCATTCCCTTATTTGAACTTCATAATAATTCTTTGGAGAGTCGGGGGGCAGTACCAGCCAGCCTCAGAGTCAAGATGATTTGGGTTCAAATCCCTCATACTGTCTGCGTAACTTTGGATAGGTTATTTCCCTTCCTTAGTGCCCCACTAAGGGGCACAGTCCATACTCAGCAACTTATTGGGAGTTTCCTATGACAATGAAATTTAAGATTTCATTTAAAAAAGTTATTTATACCCATTAATGTATCTTTTGCCTCTTTTTGTCTCTCCAATGCTTAATGTATAGTTGGTGCTGAGTAAATGTTTATTTAACAAGTGTGAGAAAATGAATGGTTTACTCAAGGTTACACAGATAGTAAGTAGCAGAAATGAGACTCTATCCTGGGTCTTTTGGTTTCAAGTATGGGACTTCTTCCATTCCATCATTCTAAAGGAGTAAGGTGCAAATTTTATAAAAAATCTGAAATGTTTCCCAATAGCAAAACAGCTCAATTTTTTTTTGGCAAAACAAAAGGGGATTTTCTGAAATATATATTTATTTTGGGGAGGTTGCTTAAGCTGAATAGGAGCATTGTGACCCTGGGTAAATCACTTAACCATGTTTGCCTCAGTTTCCTCCTCTGTAAAATAAGCTGGAGAAGGAAATGGCAAACCACTCAGGTATCTTTGCCAAAAAAAACCCTGGTTGGAGTCCCAACGAATGAGTCACAACTGTAATGATTAACAACAATAACAAGTCTTAAGCTGAGTTATATCATTTGAGCTCCCTCTCCCCTCTTTCCATATACAATTAGATTCTGGGTTCCTAGTTCTTATGTACTTGTGAGTCAGAGATAAAGTGAAGGTCTTTGGGAACAGCTTAAGTGCCACCTTTAAGACCACTGTGGTGGACTCAGGAGCAATGTCAGTGTCCTGGGAACTAAAGCAAATCAAGCAATGAAATCCAGTTAGGGATTTCAAGGACTAAGCATTAATCCTAATGCTATCTTTACTTTTCTGAGATGCAGTCCAGGTTGAAGGAAGAATGAAGGCTCTAAAGAACATCTCTCAGAACTAATTAATATAATTTTAAAAATGTGAATGTTTTTTAAAAAGCCAAAGAAAATAAAAGAGGGGACAAGCTAGGATCTGGGAAGCAGAGGACCACGAGCCCAAACTTGGAAATAATCTGAAAAGGGCCAAAACAGAGGTTCCCCAGGGATGCTCCATCATCCTCTTCTCCTATTTCATCTCTCTTCTGGCTTTCCCTCTCCCTAACTCTTCTGCCATTGTTTTTTTCTTTTCCTTTCCCAACTTTTGATCTTCATACTGAACAGAAATGCCCAAAGACAAAGTCTTTCTGCCTTCTTGCCTTTAGTGTGCATATGATCTCCCACCTTCAGAGCCATTAACAAGGTTTGAGTTTTACCTCAGGGCACTGAAATTTGAAGGGTGCCTCTAGTCTCTCTCTTCTGTCTTTCTCTCTTTCTGTCTCTGTCTCTCCCTCTTGCCCCACCTCTCTTTCTGTCTCTCTGTCTTTGTCTCTGTGTCTCTGTCTCTCTTTCCCTCTCCTCTCTGTGTCTCTCTGCCCCTTTCTCTTTCTGTCCCTTCTCTTTCCTCTCCCTCTCTCTGTCTCTTTCTATTTCTGTCTTTCCCTCTCCTCTCTGTTTTTTTCTGTATCTCTTTTTCCCTCACCTGCTCTATCTGTTTCTCCCTCTTCTGTCTCTCTGTCCCTTTCTTTCTGTCCCTTCTTCCTCTTTTCTTTGTTTCTTTTTGTATCTGTCTCTCTCTCTCCTCTCTGTCTCTCTTTGTGTCTGTCTCTTTCTATACCTCCTTCTCCCTTTTCCCATCTCTGTTTCTGTCTGTCTCTTTCTGCCCCTCTCTGTCTTTCTTCTCTCTCTCTTTCTGTCTCACCCTCTCCTCTCTGTCTCTTTGCCTCTCTGTTCCTCTCTCTGTCTCTCTCTTCCCCAGAACAGTTAATTGAAACTGAAATTACCAGACCCATCTGTGAGTCACTATTGTTAACTAATTCCCACTTCCATTTAACTGAGTTACTGCTATTATTTTTAAATTATAAATTGCATAATAAATTTGAGATTGCATTTCTTTTTTCTTTGCAGTATGTTCTGGGCAACGAAATTATGAGTTATAGCTCTGCTACCCCCACCCCATCTGTCACATATCACATTTTGCTTCTGGAAGACTTCTTTCTCAATTCACTATAGGTCACAGAAAAATTAGACATCACACATTGAAGCAAAAGAATGAAGAGGCCTAGAGTTCCTTTGGCTAATAATATTAATAACTGACATTTGTAGAGCCCTTTAAAGTTTACAATGGCCTTTATATTCAGCTGATCCCACTGTAATTCTATGAGGTAAACAATGAAAGTATTATTATTTTTGCTTTACAGCTGAGGAAATTGAAAAACGGAAAAGTTAAATGAATTGCTTGAGACTCACAATTAAACTGGGACTAGAATAACATCCCTTCTTTCATGATGGCTGCTCCCTTGAATAGAAATTTAAGAAATTTTAAAGTTGTATTGGAAGAAGATAATGATTTTCTTCTGGAGAGAAGTTGCTAGTGACCTCCATTTGAAATTGGGGAGATTATTAAGTCCCCATTAATTTCATTTGTTCAGTTGTGTTTTATTTGTGATAATTTCATTCTTGGCAAAGGGCAGTTAGATGGCACAGTGAATGGCGTACTGGGGGTAGAGTCAGGAAGACCCAATTCCCTGAGTTCAAATTCATCCTCAGACACTTCCTAGCTGTGTGATTCTGGGAAAATCACTAAATCCTGTTTACCTGAATATTTCTCATCTGTAAAATGAGCTGGAGAAGGGAATGGCAAACCATTCCACTATCTTTGCCAAGTAAAACCTAAATGGAGTTAAGAAAAGTTGGTGACAACTGAGTAACAATTTAATTTCATTTTGACAGATTCCCATGCTGTCCTTCTGTCTCCACCATTTTTTTTCTTTTTCCCCAAATGCATTTGGATTAAAAAAAGGCATCTGGGAACAGAGCCCTGGGGTGCAAGTGCTACCCCAGACACTAGCTGTGCAAGCACATATTTGGCCAATTATTTTATCTCTTACAACTTGTGTCCTTTTTGGCAAAATAGAGTTAGTCCTATTTGCACTATCTATCTTCTTCACAGGGTTGTTGTGAAGAAAGCATTTTTTTCCAGCTTTAAAGAGCTTAAGTGGGAGTTATTATTAAAATAGAAAACCAGGTGGCAGCAAGGGGACATGGGGAGGGTGGAGGTATGAAACAGCAGCAATCCTTGGCTGGCCAATCTCAGCCAAACCTTAATCAGCTTCTCTCTGCCTCTCTGGGGATTCATTGAAAGATTTAAGCCAGTTTGTTTCCAAGAGGAACCATCCTAATCTCTATTTAGCTTTTTTTTCTTGGCTTAATCTTAGTGACCAAGTTATTATAGCAAAGGGAAAAGTGATTTTGGGTTTTTTTTTCCCACTCTTCTCTCAAAGGATTGGACCAGTTTGATGGAAATTTATGGAGTTACAGCTTACAGAGGACTAGGGGACTAAGAGAGGGCAGGAGAAGAGGGGGGAGGAGAGGCAAGGGGTAAATCTGAGAGGAATTCAACGTGGGGAGCCAAAGCAGTCTGCTAAGAGGACTCCGACTGATCTGTTTCCATGAACCCTGCGGAAAGTAAAGGTCATGCTTTAGGAGTTCAGGGATCTTTTTTGTTTTTGAATGTGTCATTAGTTAGTATTTTGTTTCTCTGCTTCTGAGAGCACAGAGGGGAAATCCACAAAGAACAAAAATAAGCAGATGAATCATGTGCCTAAAATCAAGGCAAAAAGCCACATTTAATTTTTGTTGTGTAGTGTCCTCCAGAATAAGGATTCCACTGAAATTTTGCCTTTCTGGCCCAAGAAACTTTACTGAATCAATCTTATTTCCTAATTGCTGTGGTTTATGCTAAGATTTGTTATGTTATAAAGCCTAATTAAAAAAAAAACACACCAAAGAACAATTTTGTTGAATTTATTGGTGTTTTTAACTGTCCACATTCAGAACACCTTTGTGCCCACACCATGTATGCGGGTTGTAACTCAAATCAGTTTACTCTTTTGTATTAAGATTATTTCACCAACTGCTACAGTCAATAAGACCAAATCTTGGTGTGAGAGAAAAAAACTAAAAATTTATTTTTCTATTGACATTTCTAAAGCTGGCATCAACATTTTCCAATAAAAATTAATTACATTAAATAAAAAAGAAAGAAACTTTATTGGAATCGAGTCTAGTTCTGAAAGCTAAATCTTGACATCTATTGCCATAGCTTGGTACAGGATCTTGAAAATCCAGGTCTGAAGGGGAGCTTTGAAGTAATTTATTCTTATTTTAAAAATCAGGAAATTGAAACCATAGATAGATGAAATAACTTGCTGAAGGTTACCTGGGGAGGGTGGAAGTTGAATCCAGAACCTCTGAGTTCTAATCTGGTACTCTTTTCTGGATAACAAATTGACCTATTTCATAGCATTTTACTCTGTTAGCATCATTTATTACAAGGCCTAGACCAGTGGTTCTTAACCTGAGGTCTAAGGGAAACATTTCAGGGAGTCCTTGAACTCAGGTGAGAAAATCCATCTTATTTTCATCAACCTCTAACTGAAATTTGGTATTTCCTTTCATTATGAATGTTTAAAAACCTGGTTATTTTGAGAATGGGTCCATAGGCTGCCAAAAGGGGTCCATGACATAGAAACTCTTGGTTTAGTCTATACTCCTAGTGTTTCTCAGATCAAAAAACTAAAGCTGGAAGGAATCCCAAAAGCCATCTATTCCATTCCCCTGCTTTTGCAGATGAGGTGACTTAGTCCCAGGGGTGGTCACACAAGGAGTAAAATGTCAGAGCTGGGATTTGAACCCAGGATTGCCGATTTCAGAGCCACCATGCCTTCCAGTTTTACCACATGGCATCCATGTGGTAATTTCCAACAAATACAAGTTCATCATTAATTATAGGAGCTATTCCTGGAAGACGTCTCAGAGTTCTTTTTGGCTCATCTCCCCATTTTTTGGATGAGTATTATTACCCATTTGTGCAACTCATAAAGGGGACCCATTTCCTGTCCCTGAAGATGCTGTCTTATAGAAATGAATGGCTTTTTCTGTCTTTTCACCTCAAACCATCTCTTTTCTTCTGTGACCTTACTCTTGGTAATAAAGAAAGAGCAAGAGGACCATGGGGGTAAGAATGGCCCTTTCAAGTTGGGGAATTCTTTAGCATTCTCCTTTAAATTCAAACCAGTCATTTCTAAAAAGGAATGGTGAGGAGTCCAAGTACTTGCTACAGAAGCATCTAAGGGACTCTACCCTTCCTTCATCTGATAGAAAGTTCCCCCCTTCTCCCATTCTCCACAGTTGTAGCTCATGTAGACACTGGAGGGAGGAAACAAAAGAGGTACTTACGCTGTTGGGGTGTAGAATTGGTAGAGGCAGCAGCAGAAGTGGTATAAAGATGACCAGCAGCAAATTCCTGGCTTTAAGTAATTCCTTCAGGAAGGCCATTGTCCACTCTTCCTCTTTGTCTTCTTGTGGACCTTCCTGCTCCCCTCCTTGTGCTCAGCTTTCCTTTGTCCTTATCAAGAACCCTGACTTTCTCCCTCCTGGCCAGTTAAAAACATAAAACCAATAATAGCACCACCACCAAACTTTTAATTTTTCTCGTCTCCGTTTTTTTGAGACAGCTGAGTATCGTGGTGACTCTGCCTTTATTCTGATTTTAAAAAAAAGACCAAGAAACGGTACCAGGGCCTCTATGCCCTTGAATACTTTAGGTGGGATTGATGAGCAGGGTTTTCTGAGCAGGAAAAGGGAATTGGCCAAGGATTACCACCTGGGACATAGTGATTTCCGTCTTTGTTTTGGCTTGGATGAATTAGCATGGACAATCCTATAACTTGGTCCCAGTGTTTTAGCAACTGACTTCTTCCATGGAGTAGTTATTGTTGTTGTTTTACAATTTTTGTTGACTCTAAGAAAACCACAGGGGAGCCTCTTATGATAATGGTTATTAAGGAAAGGATGCATACACTGATTTCTCTTGGTCAGTTCCCTTGATGATTATTTCCAAAGAGTCCACTATCCCTTGGCTATCTCTGATTCTGTGAGATCTATCCTCTCCTCCACTTTAAGCAACCAAACAAAACAGAAGGGCCAGAGCTGGTTGGAGGAAGATGATGACTTCACATCAGGCTGATTTTCTTTCTTCTAAAGCTTGCCACCATGCTAGATCCAAATTCTTCCCCTTTGAATTGGTTTCCTACTTTTAATTTACTTTTTCCCTATTTCTTGAGCCAGGGCCTCCCAGAAAAATCCCTGAAGACATTCCTTTCTGGAGCAAGATAAAAAGCTGTTGGGGACCCTCCTTTACTTTGAATCCACCTATGGAAAGCCTGCAAGAAGAACGTGGCCCTGCCCCGACTCCCCAAGCCAATCAGGGTATTTCAAAGAATGACCCCCACTTTTTTCCCCAAGACTTCTACTGATTGGTCACAGCAGGGTCCTGCATCTGCTGACTTTGGAAAATAGCAGCAACTGGCAAAGCTTATTTTTAATACCTTTTAGTAACATTCCAAGGGCAGAAATAACAATCCTCCCCAACATAGTGCCACTTCTCCAAGGGAACACTCTTCTTTGATTTGAATGCATGGGCTAAGAACTTTTCCTAGGAGATTTCCCATGGCTCTCAATCCAGCTAGAGGCAACACAGTCCTTGGGAAGGTGTGTTAAGAGCTCAGGGACAATGAGACATATATCACCTAGCACCTGAAGGAAAATCATTGGTCTAGAGCAGGGAAAGAGTTTGGAAGCTGAGATTGGGGATAATAATGCAGCCTTAGAAAGACTTCCTCTGGGACTCTCTCAAAGTCAGTGGTTCCATAGATGATGTTGGCCATCTCCTCATGTCTCTTCCGAGGACCCATCAAAGAAATTGAGGTAAAAGAGACTTAATTAGGGTGAGAGATTCATTCTCAGAATCTTCTTGTGAAGAATGGTAGGCTCTGTTGGGTTTTAGCAGGTTAGCCTTTGGAGATCCCATGAATGGAATCATCTTGCAGTGGAGTGAAGAGGCAGTTCATGCTGATCACATTGTCTCCAAGTTGGAAATCAAGCAGTCAACAAGCATTTATTAAGCACTTATCACATGTAAGTGCTATGCAATCTTCTATGTGTTAAGCATGGTGGATGTAAATAGAAGCAGACAGTCTCTGTCCCATGGAGTTTACATTCTAATGGGAATAGACAACAATAAAAGGGAACTGAAAGGGGACATACACATGTACAGAGAGAGACAGAGAGAGAAAAAGAAATAGAGAGAGAGACAGAGACAGAGAGACACACAGAGTGAGAAATAGAGA
>JAJPUD010012241.1:25363-43087 GCA_023553655.1 Myrmecobius fasciatus
CAGAAAGAAACACACAGAGTGAGAAATAGAGAAACATAAACAGAGAGTAAGAGAAAGTAAGAGAGAGAGAAAGACAGAGAAAATGAAATAGAGACAGAGAGAGTCAAAGAGATAGAGACAGAGAGAGTGAGAAAGAGAGAAATAGAGAGAGTAAGAGAAAGTAAGAGAGAGAGAAAGAGAGAGAGAGAGAGAGACAGACAGACAGAGACAGAGACAGAGAGAGTGAGAAATAGAGAAACAAACAGAGAGAATAAGAGAAAGGAAGAGAGAGACAGAGGCAGAGACACACAAACATGGAGAGAATGAGAAATAGAGAAACAAACAGCGTAAGAGAAAGTAAGAGAGAGAGAGAGAGAGAGAGAGAGAGAGAGAGAGAGAGAGAGAGAGAGAGAGAGAGAGAGAGAGAAACAGAGATAGTATGTGTGTGTATGTGTATAGTCAGGAGAAAAGATGCTGGTGTCTAGGAATGTCAGAGAAAGTCCTGTAGAGACAAGTTCATAGAGAAGGATTAAAGCATTTAGTCTAAATTGTTATTCAGCAGGAATCCCCCTTTATAAAAACCCTGGCGAGTCCGAGGACTTTTGTTCCAATCCTGGTCCTGCTGCTTCTTTGTGTGACTGGCTAAATCACTTCATCTTCAGACCCTCATCTGTAAAATGAAGAGCTTGGCTGAGACAAACTCCAGAATGCCGTGGCCCCTTCCCAGACATTTCCCACCACGCTGGCTCTCTCTGGAGCCTTAGTCCTGGTCCGGCAGATCCTGGACTCTGCCCCGGGAGTCTGGGCTTTGAGAAGGGAGCTTTTGCCTCATCTTGCCCACAGCCAGGCTGCTCTGACTTTCATGTTCAGATGAGGAGCTGCTCCTCACGATCTCCTGATCTTGCCTTGATGTCTCAGCATCTTCCTCTTAGAACGCGAGCTCCCTGTGGCTCAAGGACTGGCGTGATTGCTTGTCTTTCTGTCCCCAGACGGCAGGTACCTGGTACAGAGGAAGCGGGTGATAAACAAATGTCCTCCTTCGTTTTGTGGCTCACTTGCTAGAGCAGGTGGTCAGCTGTTGGGAGGCTGAGAATATTACTTATTACCTTATCTTGAAGCCGGAGGAATCCAGGTAAAGAGCTGCCGAAGAAAGGAGAGCGATGGGGTAGATAGAGGCAGTCTAGATGGGTGGAAGAGGAGGAAAAAAGAACTCTTTGAAGAGTGTTGCGATAGGAGCCATCCTCTATTCATTACAGGACTTTATCCAACAGATCCCGGATTTGTGAATAAATTTCAAGAGGTCCTTGAACTTTTATGGGACAAATAATACATTTTGATTTTCACTAACTTTTCTCCTTTCACAAACTATGTCCTAATCACGTTGTTCCCTCCACATGACACACTGTCTTTTAACTTTTGTACCCTGAATTCTTCTCCTTCTCACTTTTGCCTCTTGGAATCCCCGATTCCCCTCAAGGATCAGCTCACATCCAGGATCAACGCCTTCCATTTGTGGGACTCTGGGCATCTCTGTTTACTTCATTTTTCTCATCTGTCAAATGGAGATAATAATGGCACTACCTCCCAGGGTTGTTGTGGGGAGAAATGAAGTAATACTTGTAAGAGACTTTGCAAACTTTCGAGCACTATGTAAATGCTATTGTTATGATGGTGATTATGATTCCCTAATTTCCCAAGTTGTTAATGTTCCCTCTGATTCTGTGTCTGCTTTGTTTTTACTTAATTATAACCTGTTATATCCGTCTCCTTTCTTCCCCATCTCAGTAGAACACAAGCCCCTTGAGGTCCGGGATTATTTAGGTTTTTTCCTTAGTATTTGTGTATAGTGCCAGAACATAGTGGACACTTCAAATTGTTTTGTGTGTGTGTGTGTGTGTGTGTGTGTGTCTCATATTGAGTTGACTTTTCTTTTAGATTTATGTTTGTACCTCTCTACAATCTGACTTTTGATCTTATCATTTAACCAAAAATTCTGCCTCCAAAGCTACTAATCTCTAATTGCCCAGTCTAATAGCCTGTTCTCAATCCTTATTTATCTTGACCTGTCTGCAGTCTTTGACATTGTCAATCATCCTCTTACTGAGTCTCTGCTTTCTAGGTTCTCCTTCTACCTCTCTGGGCTCTCCCCAGTCTCTTTTGCTGGATTTTGATCCAACTCAAACCAGCTAATCCTGGGTATCCCACAGGGCTCAGTCTTGGGCTCTCTGTCCCATTCTCTTTCTATATTCTTTAACTTGGAGATCTCATCAGCTCTTATGGATTCAATTATCATCTTTGCGCTGATGATTCTCAAATTATCTATCTAATTCAAGCTGCTCTCTGTCTATTGGACATCTCAAACTGGATGCCCTATAAAACTTTAAATTCAGCATATCTAAAATGGAATCATCTTCCCCAGTTCTCCCCTTTTCCTAACTCCTCTATGACTATCAAGGGTATTATCATCCTCCAAATTGCCAGCTTTAACATGTTTGATCTTCAATTTTACTTTCTTTCAACTCCCATTATCCAATGCCTTTCTCCCTCCTCTGTCATCATCATCATCACTCTGGTGGAGGAGTTCATTGTGACCTAGTACAATACCCTGCTGGTTGATTTTCCCTAACTCACATATCTCCCCAGTCCATCCTCTGTCCAGCTGTTGACCTGATGTTCCTAAACCACAGCTCTATGTCAGTCTCCTACTCTATAAACTCCAGGGGCTCCTATTAGGATCAAGCAGAAAAATCTTAAAGTTGTTCACATCCTGGCCCCTTTCTACCTTCCCAGACTTTTTTACATGTTATTCCCTTCCATTTATGTACTCTATGATCCAGGGACAGCACTCCTTGCTCTTCCTTAAACAAAACATTCCATTTCATTACTCCAGGAATTTTCACTGGCTGTCCCCATTCCTAGAATTTTTTCCCTACTTGTCTCTACTTCCTGGCTTTAAGTTCCAGCTCAAATATCACTTTCTCCAGGAAGCTTACTCTGATCCCCCTCAGGTCTAGGGCTTTCTCTGTTGACCATTACCATTGCATTCGGTGTATTGCTTAATTATGCACCATTGTTTGCATATTATATCCCCCATTAGATTATGAGTTCCTTGAGAATAGGGTCTCTCTTTTACCTTTTTTTTTTTTTTTTGGTATCCTCAGAACTAAGCATGATTCCAGGTACCTATTATGCATTTAATAAATGTTTATTGATCGACTGACATTTTGGCCTTACTTCTATGCTGGCTTTTAAAACTCGACTTGGGCCATGAAGTATGTGACATATTTTGACTGCCAATGTTGAGAAGAGTGGGTAATAAAATAACAAATATCTGGGGATGATGGCTGCCATGTGCCAAAATCCGAAAACAGCTGCTTGAGTCAGCATGTGATATTAAGCTTTTTGTAGCACTTTAAATTTCTCAGTAAAGTAACTTGATAAAATAAAGGCACAAGAGAGATTCATCAGTCCAAAACAGCATCTTTATTACATCATATGTGATAATCTATTAAATAAAAATGGAAAGGTGAATGACACAGCAAGACCAGGAATTCTCTTTTGGGGCTGTATCCAATTTTGGAAGAAGCAAATTATTTCCAGAGTATGATTTTGTAAGAACATAGGAAATCCAAATGGATTGGGAAATTAGAGATTCTTTTAGAATTCTTTAATCTTTGTTTTTTAAAAGGAAGTTAACCTTTGACTAGCTTATCCGTGGAAATTCATCTTGACAACATACTCCCAATTCCATATTCTCTTTTACACTAACTTGGATGAGAGGGCATGACAGTGAACATTAATGAATATAGACTGTGGGTCTTCAGTATCTCCTATGGCATCTGTCCACATAGGTTTCTCAAAACATAATGACCAACTGGTTGAGTGCTTCTAGAGAATGGCATAAGGATGACTTCTAGAATGTCTTAACTCTCAGAATTTTCTAATAAAAATTATCTAGAAGTATTATATAGAAATGAGACAAAATATTGCACAGCCCAATGACCACACCATTTATTGTGACCGTAATGTTCAGAGCAAGAAGTTAATAAGGTAAAGGCTATATGAGCCAGCTAGCTTTTCTGTATTCATTGTCTTCTAGTTTTTGGTAGGGGGGAAAAAGTGTGTATATTGATTTTGCCTGTAAAAGTAAGAGAGGCTTTCAGAAGTTTTTAAGAGTTTAAAAACAAAAACAAAAAAAGGTTTAGCTTATATCCAAACAAATCCAGTGCTTAAAAATTGATTACCTGAAACTTTCTTATTTTCAAGGAAAGCTTTTTTTAAAAATTTTCCCCCTTATATTTCTTCCCCCCCCCCCCGAAACAATTGGGGTTAAGTGACTTGCCCAGGGTCACACAGCTAGGCAGTATTAAGTGTCTGGGACCAGATTTGAACTCAGGTCCTCCTGACTGCATCACCTAATTGCCCCTCCTGTTATTTTCTTTACTATTGGCTGCTACATGGAATTTAGAATCTCTGAAAGGACATTATTTACTTTACATTTTTAGTTAATGAATAGGGAGGTTGGATCAATACATTTGCATCATAATTTGGGGTCAAAATAATCAATATGATCTAACTCATAGTATCCTAATCTTTAGCTATTTAGAAATCTTTGTCCTCAGAGTCTAGCATACATTGTGTTTGGCACCTAGGTGATTAATAAGTGCTTGTTCGATGGGATGGAATAAAAAAATATATCTATCTCTAAAATAGATTTGTTTGACCATGAATAACGGTGAGAATAATTCTTGGGAATGTTCCTCTGCTTTGTAGGTAAACATAGTTCCAGAGTAGGATATTCCAGAGAGCAGACCTAGAACATTTCTTGGATACTGAGTCATTAGATAGAATTCTTCAATACTCAGGTTACTGCTGCTTAGGAAAGGAGCAGACAGTATAGATTACCATATAGGCTATGGGACAGATACCTAATTGCTTCCCTGGAGAGTCCAAATCTCTAGAGAAATGAGCATCTTGGTTTTTTGAAGCAATTAACTGCTCCCCATCCTCCCAAGAACACACTGAAAAAAATAGTATTGTATTAATTAGAAAAAAAAAATAAGAAGGCAAGTCCAGGGAGACAAAGCCAGAGTTGACTGAGATAAAGTCAGGCCTAGAGATAGAGAGAGATAAACAGAGATATCTCCCTCCCTTCTGCCATCCCTGTCCCCCCCCCCACCTCAAATCAAAGGGAAATAGATTGAAAAAGAAAAGGGAAGGAAAGCATGTCAACTTGTTAGATGTTCCATTTTCCCTAGGAAAAACAGAAAGAATAATAGTGTATGACTAGGGACAGAGAAAAGGAGGAAGTAGAGGAAGGAAGAGAGAAAGGGTGTTGGAGAGACAGAGACAGAGAAAAAAAGAGAGAGATAGACAGAGACAGAGATAGATGGGGGAGAAGAGAGACACACACAGAGACAGAGAGACAGAAAGGAAAAAAAAGACAATGAGAGGGAGAGAGAGACAGAGACAGAGAGAGACAGAGATAGAGAGAGAGACAGAGACAGAGACAGAGACAGACAGAAAGAGTAACATTGCTTTTCTGAGCCAGAGCTGTGGAGGTTAGAGCAGAGATATGTAGCATTTTTTGATAGTGAGTGCCTTCTTCCTGCCAGCCTACTACTATTTCTCTGAAAAAGCTATTAGTCTTGGGTATACAAAGCTTCATTTATCCCAAGATTTATAGAATTCCAGACCAGACTTTTATCATTATCAAATCACAGTCTTTAGAGTCACACTTGAAATAACCAGATTCAAGGCCTCAGTGTCCTGCTTATCTTGAGGTCAGTCTTGGAGCAACTTCAATCCTTTAGAACACAGCAATGAACTTGGAGGTAAGCCAAAAGCATCTCTTTGCTGCTGAAATAGCTATTTACAGAGTCCTTGAAGGAGGTCCTTAACTCAGAGAATTGACTGACTTACTCAGCACACAATTCTGACAGAGTGAGTTATGTGATTTCCTGACCCATAGCAAGTTAGAAAAAACAGTTAGGGAAGGACATAATAGGAAAAAAGTGAAAACTGATAGCCTGACAGTCAGGGAGGAGACAGAATAATTCAAAAGCCAAACACAAAATTAGCAATGTCTGGGAACATTTAGTGTAGGTGCAAATATCCCTGCACTCCTCACAGCCCCCAGACAGGATTATTACATTACAGAATACAGTACAAAAATCGATCATAATGAACTATAATGAACCATAGAGACAAAAATATAACTTATTTTCAGTAAGCTCAATTTAAGAAGGCAGGGAAGTATTTAATACATTTTGGGATGATTTCTATAGAAAATGGTTAAATATTAAAGACTTGGTTCCTGAAAGTGATCTTTTAGTTATCTGGAAAATTCATTTGTATCCTTCCTTTATGATGCTAGAAATTAGGGTTTTACTGTATTTTTGTTCTAGTCCAGACAGATCAGATCTCAAATTGTTGGTATATATCTGGTATATATTCAGTGGCTTTTGTGGAAGAAGTTGAGAAATATATCAATTGATTAAGATATTGTTTATTGTTCTAGTGTCTCTATTTCCTACCAATGAAAATTTGGAAAAAGAGGTACTTTTAATCTTGTTTTTTAATTAATTAGCCCCAAAGAAGAAGGACCGATCCCTCTCCCCAACACTTCTCCAGTCTCCTTGTGCTCTGTATTTACTTAAGAATAGTGGGGACCCTTGTTTGCGCCTTCTACTGTCACTGAGGATGAACCATTTTCTCCTTGGAGTTATTTTAAAAATACTGGCCTGGAGAATCTTGACCAACATATTTGTTGGAAATAATCTAGAATAAAGGAATATAGGCTTATTTTTTTCTTTTTTCCGATCACTACCTTTCTTTCCAAGCAGAATATGCTTCAATTGGCCATTTCCATGAGGAAGATAATGGGTAAAAGAATAAAGACTTTTTGGGTTATTTGTGACAATCTATAGGATTGCTGCTCTCCCCTCTCAATGTTGCAGGTGTCTCTCATTGAGAGTGCTTGGAACTAGAAGACCTCATTAAATCACGTCTCAGGGCTTGGAAGAGGCTAAGGAGAGACTGGGCCCATATGTCTTTCTGGAACCCTTGGGCCAGGGCTGTTCTGTAGGCCGTGTAGGCCAAGGTTAGTACTGTCCGTTCAAAGTCTTCTCTCTTGAGGACTCCAATCCGCTCAGACAGATGGGCACTCAGCCGGCGGATGTCTGTGATGCTCTTGGGGATGACTTCATTGCAGATGATGTTGAAATCGGAGGCCTTCCGCAAGGAGGAGAGCTCCTCATCTTTGATGGAGATCCTCAGGTCTTGGCTGATCTCAAGTTCAGCTAGAAGAAACTGGTGTGAGAAATAGAATATGGGAAAAATTGTTTTAGACTGGTATTGTTAAAGACCTAGCTGAATCTGTTGCGGAGCATTCATCATTCTCATTCTTATCACCATGCTTCTCTCCCTTTTATAAAATCAGAATTCTTGAGCTGGAAAGGGGATTTTGGACTTTAATTCAAGTCTAGCATTTTACAGCTGAAGCAACTGAGTAACAGGTAAGTGAGAAATGATTGGTCATATAGTTTGGAGCAGAATTAGAACCTGATTTCTGGGCTCCCATCTCATTGTTCTTTATACTATGTGCTATTGAATATATAGAATTCCTATCTAATAACAGGAACAATATTCAATAGCTGACTTAAGGTTTGCAATATACTTTATATCCATTATTTCATTTGATCTTAAAAATAAGTCACTGACAGCCAGTCAATTAACTAACAAACATTTTCTGAACACTAACTGAAGAGCTCCATTTTAGGCTATGGGGAGAAGAGAGGTTACCTTTAGACTTTCTTTTCTCAGAGGCAGCCAGGTGGTACAGTGGCTAGAGCACTGGCCCTGAATTCAGGAAAGCCTGACTTCAAATTTGATCCCAGATACTACTATCCTGCCCAAGCCACGTAATCTTAATTGCCTCAAAACCTTCCCAAACTTTTTTTCTCCACATATATACTATAGTTTCCCTGAAATTCACTTTTGACAGACATCTCAGAGATAAGAATTGACTTGCCCAAAATCCCATACCCTGGTTTATTTATTTATTTTTTTGGTTCCAAGTTCAATGTTAAGCCAGAATTTTTATTTAAAAAGTTTTATTGAGACTATTTCTTATCTTTTTACAGCAGCATTATTTTCTAATAACACATTTCCAATAACAATAGCACAGTTCCCCATAAAGGACCTTCCCTTATAACAAAGAAATACAGTTAAGCAAAACAAATGTACACGTTTATTGTGTCTGACCTCATGCATGATTTTTCTACCGCTATTCAATTTAAGATGGGAGAAATATATTTGTTATCAATCCCTGAGGGTCAAGACTGATCATCTCATGGATCTGAATCTTGAAAAATTTTAATATTGCCTTTCTTTGCTTTGCTTAAATTCTTCTCTTGGTTCCCCTTTCTTTTGAATATTAGTGAAAGTTTCCAGAGCTTAGATCATTGTTGTTATCTCCCAAATCTGACTTCTTGAAAAAAGGATAGTGTCCTCTGAGACACTGGGGCTCCTAGCTTACCTCATATAGCAGCTCCACTTCTTCTAGGGAGTTCTGAAGCACAGGATTTATTGGGCCTGAAGATGATCTCTTTGACCGATGAGCCGAAGGGAAGAGCACAGCTAAAAGTGAGAAAAAAAAGGGGGTTTCAGAGACAGGGACTGTGAGGTGATGGGCATTAACCACATAATTTTGATATTAGTCAATATATTGACTAATGTTGGAAGCTGGAAATGTGAAGGATTGACAGACTTTTGGTAGTCGTTATTATATATAATGTAATACAGGTATTTTATGTATAACCTAGCAGGTTCTCCTCTGTCCCTCAAATAGCATCCCAGGATTGTTGTGAGGATGAATGAGATAATATTTGTAGGACTTAGCATAGTACCTGGTACATTAACAGGTGCTGTATAAATGCTATTATTATTATTATTATTATTAGACTTCTTCCCTTAGAAGTTCTGCTAGAATATTAGAAGCAAAGAGAGTCGATACTGTGAAATACAGTTTCCAATACAGTTTTACAACACCCAGGCCCGACATCCCATCAGGGCAACACCTCTCATGCCTTGGATGCCTTGGGACCAAAGCTGGCTCTCCATTCTGCCTCTTGGTTTTTCCTGGGGCCTCATTTTCTAGCTCAGCATTTATCTGGACTGACTCTCTACCAGCTGTACCAGGAAGGAGTCGGTTTTTCAGCTTCCATTGATTTACTGTCCATTCCTGATGACTTTCCAGGTGGGAAGTAAGAAGCACTAGGTTGTCAGCCAAGGGCTGGCTTCCAATAAAAGGGATTTTGAAGTCCAGGGCTGTCTAGGAGCTTATGCCAACGGGCAGACGGGTTGCTCAGAACATTAGTAGAATTCATAACTTCTGGCTGTGGTGTTCCAGGACACTGCCTTCCAGAACAGTGTTTGGCCCGAGGCTCTCTGGAGACCAAAGACCCTTTCTTTATTTAGGATTTTAATGGTGTAACTGACAGGTAGGAATTTTCACATTGGCCTTTTCACAGAGTAATCAGAGTAAATCTGTAACTTTAAGTAACAGTCAGAGCTGACATTTGTATAGCATTTTAAGGTTTTTACATTTGTTACCTCATTTGACTGTTTTACTTTTGTCTCTATATTCCTAGAGCCGAGCACAGTGTCTAGAAAATCCTATTTTTATTTTTTATTTTTTTTTTGCTGAGGCAATTGGGGTTAAGTGACTTACCTAGGGTCACACAGCTAGGACATGTTAAGTGTCTGAGACCACATTTGAACTCAGGTCTTCCTAACTTCAGGGCTGGAAAATCCTATTTTTAAAAATTTCTCTGAGATTTACTTGAGGGAAGTAGACAGGAAGGTCTTATAAGGTATCATTTCTAGCAACTGTATGACTGGCCACCTTTTTGGTCTTCATATAGTCATTCTTTTTTTTTCCTTTTTTCCAAACCTAATAATGGGGGCATCACTGAGCATATGCTTTTCTCCTTCCCTTGCCAATGGAAATCATTCAGTGAGATGATTTATAAGCAATAGAAGGCAAATTCACTCAATCTTCTCTATGCCATCTTTTCCCTAAAGTCTTATTTACTACAGCTCAGTAGCTCAGTGGATTGAATGCTGGACCAGGAATCTGGAAGATCAGGGTTCAATTGTGGTCTCAGAGACTTATTAGCTGTGTGACTCTGAGCTTACCTCAGTTTCCTCATCTGTAAAATTAAAATAGTAATAGCACCCAGTTTGGAGGGTTGTTGTGAAGACTGAGTGAGATAATATTTGTAAAGGGCATTGCAAGTCTTTAAAAGCTATATAAATACTGGGCTGTTATTACCATAACTGTGAACTTGGCTTCCAAAAACATCTTTAGGAAGCAGCATCCCCTGCAAAAGCAGGGGAACAATAGCATTACAGAGAGATTGGGAGACCTTGTTTTCTGGGTAGAGGTGGGAGTTTTTTAAAAATAAATTTTTATGGATATCTTTTGGTTTTATATTATTTATATTTCCCACTATGTATTTCCTCCTAACCCTTCTAGAAAGTCATTCCTTATAATAAACTAAGAAAAATTTGATGTCATGGGAGGTAATAGGGATCATGGGAAACCAAAGCCTTTTTTTCAGAATAACATTAAGATCACAGAATTTTAGAGCTGGGAAGGGGCTGGAAGATGGGATGTTGATATCTTCATCATAGTCTATGAAGAAACTAAAAGTGATCAAATCATGATTTAACTTAGCCTAAAATTACAAAGCAATCAGGGATGTACTGAAGAGAACTGATTGCTAAATTTTAATTGTGAGCCTTTACAGCTCAGAAATCAGCAAATGCTACAAAGCAGAGCTTGATTTATTGTTGTGTTATGTTTCTAGATTTTAGAAAGTGCTGGAGAAAATGTTAATATGCAGATTAAATTTAAAAGTATCTGTGCTCCCCCCCACAAAAACCTAATTATTAAACATTTACCTGTATCCACCACTGAAGCTTATAAATCTGGTACCACAATTCCAGTCTACTAGATTTCTTGTACAACACACTTTGCATTACACCCATGACATCAACTTCAAATAGAAACAGGGTCATTGACCTATACAGAAGGATCCCTCTGA
This sequence comes from Myrmecobius fasciatus, assembly GCA_023553655.1. NCBI lineage: Eukaryota > Metazoa > Chordata > Mammalia > Dasyuromorphia > Myrmecobiidae > Myrmecobius > Myrmecobius fasciatus. The sequence goes on from JAJPUD010012241.1 coordinate 36,454, forward strand.
GTTGCAGATTGACTTAGTTTTTAAATGTAATATTATCTGTGTTTATTTTTATTAATTTTGTTGAATAATTTCCAATTACATTTTAATCTGATTTGCGTCTCTGTCTCTATCTCTTTCTATCTCTTTTTTTCTGTCTCTGTCTCTTTGTCTCTGTCTCTGTCTCTCTGTCTCTGTCTGCTATCCGTCTGTCTCTCTGTTGAACAGAACCAATAAATCATGAGAAGGTACTGTCTTGGTGGGTGGATGAAAAGAGAAAAAGATAAGTAAAGTTAGAGCTAGGCTGGAGGAGGTAGGTTGGTGTGGGTGAGACAGAGTTAAGAATGATTTAGCAAAGTGACCACAGATTTGCTAGGGTGTGTGTGTGTGTGTGTGCACATTTGTGTTTGTGCATACCCACCAATGCACCTTTGCATGCATGTTATCATTTTTGGGAAAGAGATCCTGAGATACAAGGGAAAAAGTAGAGTAATGCCTTTCCAAATTAGAGATTAATTAAATTGATCAAATTGAGCCATTTCCTAGGTGACAATTGAGTGAAATGGGCTGCCTTAGCAGATTGCATGTGATTGTCTCATCAGCCAGGGCTATTGTAGAGAAGACCCCTGCATGGGGCAGCTGTTCGGACCCCTTGACTCCTGAGCCTCCTTCCAGCCCTAAGATTCCTTAAGTTTGTGAGTTTCAAAGGTTGGTAGTTTTTAATTTTTCTCTGCCACAAAAGGAGCCTGTTAGACCTTGGCCATCTTTCTGATTCAATTGCAGCATTTATATATAATGAAAAAGAAAAGTTGGAGGCTTTGTAAGGTGGAAAAAATGCCAGAATCACTGGACAGAATCAAGGGACTTTTCTGCAAGTGAGGGAAAGGGGATTTCTGTAATACCTAGGCTTCTCAGTTCTATCTAATTAGAGAGGAAGAATGCCCAAGCTGCTTTAGACTCTTGTTTTCAGTTCTGCTCATTACTTCTAGAGCCAGATAAAAAAAATAAATAAATGAAAATAAAATAAAAACATCTTCGGTTTAGCTTTTATAACCCAGTCTCTTCCTACCTTTCCAATCTTCTTAACACTTTGCTCATTTCTACAGACCTTACAATCCAGCAACCTCTACCTTCTTGCCTACCATTCCTCCCACAGGACACTCCATCCCTGGACACGCCATGCCTTGGACTGGCTCTTCCTGACACCTGAACGTCCTGTCCCCTCATCTTGGCCTTCCTGAGTGTCTGTAAGACTCAACTTAAACAGCAGCTCCTGTCAGGGTTCTTTCTCAGTCCTCTCTGGGATTATCTTCCATCCACTCTGTACTTACACAGTTGTTTGCAGGTATCTCCCATGCAGGCAGCAAGTGCTCTTGCGCTTCTTTGTAGCCTCATCACTTAGCACATTGCCTTTTGCTTCCTTCTTGACTGATCACTTCCTTTAAATCTGCTATCCTTTGGCTTCTTCACATTATTTTGGCTCTAGGGCTTGGGTGGGAGGGAAGAACCCAGGGGCTCATTCACTGAAGAGGTGGATTATTCACAGAAAAAGAAAAACAATTCTAGGAGCTTCAGGTAAGTTATAGAGCAACTTAAGGCAGGAATGATCTGTGGATCTGTTTAACACTAAGAGATCTGAAGACTAGATCTCTCTCAAGGTATTAAGGAAAGGTTTAGCAGGTACTTCTACACCTGGGCAAGAGTTTTGTACACTCCAATCCTTAGTATAAATTTGGTCCAGAGGGTGTGCTGCCCCTGGTGACTGACTAGTAATTCACTGCTCTGTCATTTTCTTTGGTTGCTTTGGGCTTTTTTCTTTTATGTCTGTTTTCTGTGATTTTATAATGTGACAAACACCCCCAAAGGAGGGAGAATCTCAGCAAAGTGGCCCTACTCTATAAGGAGAAGGCAAGGATCAGGGAAGGAATGGAGTCTTCTCCCTCCCAGGGATAAGGGACTATATTTGGCTGAGGGTCCCTTGCCCTGGGCTATTCATCCAGCCATTGGGAAGACTATCCTCCCCTCTTATCTTCCTCAAGTAGCTTACCAGCTCACCTTCCTTCTGAGGAGAAGGAATTCTAGGTTTCTCCACATATTCTACCTTCCCAGTCTTATTCCCTGTAATCCCCTGACCCCAGATTATAAACGACGTAGCTAACTATGGCCCTCAGTGTCTTGTTATTTATCATTCCAGTGCTGAAGCCATAGGACTTTTGGATCTTTCTAGCTGCCCTCACAGCTTATTTTTATTCTGTGTTGTCTCCTCATAATTAGAACATATTCTTCTTGAGAGCAGAGACTGCCTAGATTTTTCTGTTTGTATCAGTGCTTACTTAGCACAGTGGTTGGCACAAAATAAACTTAATAAATGCTTTTTTTTTTATTCATTCTTTTTTCTTAGTCACGTGGTGGTTTTTAGTATCATTTAGTCCAAGCCCCTTGCTTTACAGATCAGGAGACTGAGACCAGATGGGGTAAAAAGGACTTACTCAAGCTAATAAATAACAGAGGCAGGATTTGAATCCAGATCTTTGGAGCCCAAATCCTGTACAGTTTCTATCATATCTGAGTTACTTTCAACTTTCTTGAGTGTTCCATGCACTGACATGCTTTGTCCCTCACTGGATCCTATGTTTTTCTTTCCTTGGTGATGAACTGGGCCTAGGCTGGGGTGCTGAGGGATTAACTTTTTGCTTCTTCCTTGGTACTTCCAATTGGGATGAGAATGAAGGCACAGAGAAACATATTCTTTCAAGCAAGGGAAGGAAGGATACACACATATTGCTGTATATTCTATGCCTCTTATTGCCGTATATCAATGCCTCTTATTGCCACATATCAATGCCTCTTATTGCTGCATATCAATGCCTCATTGCTGCATATCAATGCCTCTTATAGACGTATATTACATGCCTCTTATTGCTGTATATTACATGCCTCTTATTGCTGTATATTCCATGCCTCTTATTGCCATATATTACATACTTCTTATTATTGTATATTACATGCCTCTTATTGTTGTATATTACATGCCTCTTATTGTTGTATATTACATGCTTCTTATCACCATATATTACATGCCTCTTATTGCCATATATTACATGCCTCTTATTGCTATATATTACATGCTCCTTATTGCCATATATTATATGCTTCTTATCGCCATATATCACATGCCTCTTATTGCCATGTATTACATGCCTCTTATTGCCATATATCACATGCCTTTTATTGCCATATATTACATGCCTCTTATTGATGTATATTACATGCCTCCCATTGTATATAACATGCCTCTTATTGTTGTATATTATATACTTCTTATTGTTGTATATTACATGCCCTTTATTGCCATATATTACATGCCTCTTATTGATGTATATTACATGGCTCTTATTGCTGTATATTACATGCTTCTTATTGTACATGCTTCTTATCACCATATATTACATGCCTCTTATTGTCACATGTTACATGCCTTTTATTGCTATATATTTATTACATGCTTCTTATTGCCGTATATCAATGCCTCTTATTGCTGTATATCAATGCCTCTCATTGTATATCACATGCCTCTTGTTGCCATGTATTACATGCCTCTTATTGCCATATATCACATGCCTTTTATTGCCATATATTACATGCCTCTTATTGTTGTATATTACATACTTCTTATTGTTGTATATTACATGCCCCTTATTGCTGTATATTACATGCCTCTTATTGCCGTATATTACCTGGCATTCAGAACATGCAGATACTTCACAATTGGTTACTTCACAAGCTTTGCCTTCTTCTTTCTCTCCTTATCACTCATGGGAAGAAGGACTGAAACTGTCTACTTGAATTTTCTTTTTCTATCCTCTTATTTCCAAGTAGGTTTTGAATGCTATATAAGCACACTATAGCTGATTGAGAAGATACCGATTTGAAAGAAGTCCAAGAAACCTTTTGCTAGATTTCTTTTGCTGGGCACAGGGAATTGAGACCGTTCAGTTTGTATTGCTAATTTGCTGCATGGCCCTCTCCAAAAGCAAGACAGAGTGCCAGTGTCCAAAACTGGCACTTGCTGTTTATTTGCCATCTCAAGATAGCTTCCAGGACATGTACTGCTGCCAGGAAATCCCAGCTCAGTTGTCTTCTGCTTCCTGAGGAGTCCAATCCACACCCTTAACCATGGAACTTTATCCTAGGGCGAGAGTCTTATTTCTTCCCTGAAACAGATGTCTTTTCTTTCTCCAGTGGCTGATGAAGCCACGTGTAGGATTTTTAAAGAGATTATTGCTCCTCTTTCTAAAAGCTCACCAATTGTAAGAGTTGTGATGGTATTCCAGGTCACATGTTCCACAAGCTAGGTTCACCTAAGGTCTCTGAAGCTCTTCTTACAGTAGGGAGAATTGTCTCCATCTGTACCTATTGTCAGTGAGCATTTTGGAAATGTTTGGGTGACTCAAGGAAGTCTATATAATCTGACTTCAGATATTTCCTAAAAACTGGTAAAAATAAGTAACAATATGACATTCAAATAAAATTTCAGGAAAATAACAAAAGAGTTGTAAGACATAGGATGAATTGTTAAATGAATTTTTCAGAAAATAATTGTTCTAAGAGTTAGGCTGAAGTTTAGGTGAGTGAAATGAGATGTGGAAAACAACAAAAGAATTGTAAGACATTATAGAATGAATTGTTAAATGGATTTTTCAGAAAATGTTTTAAGAGTTAGGCTCAAGTTTAGGCGAGTGGAATGAGATGTGGTAAGTCTAAGTCTTGCAGTGATTGTTATCCTCATTTTACAGAAAAGGAAATTGAGGTTTAAATGACTTGATCATGGTCAAATAGATATTAGAGGCAGTATTCCAAACTGGTCTTCTGATTCCATATTCAGTGTTTTTTCCCCTCATTCTATAGTATTACCTTGGGGGTAAAAATTCAAAGGAAATAGTAATAATATCATTGTTCAGCTATGTTCTGCTCTTCATGACCCTATTTGGGTTTTTTTGTTTGTTTGTTTGTTTGTTTTTGTTTTTGTTTTTGGCAAAGATCTTGGAGTGGTTTGCCATTTCCTTCTCCAGATCAGTTTACAGATGAGGAAGCTGAGACAAACAGAATTAATTGACTTGTCCAAGATCACACAGTAAGTGAGGCTGGATTTGAACTTTTTGACTCCAGGTTCAGTATCTTATCGAGCTGCTCCTCACTGCCCATTCCAATAGTAATAACATCTACCTTTATGGTTTGTGAATAGCTTTATAAATATTATCATATTTTACCTTCAGAACAATCCTGGGAAATAGGTGCTGTTATTGTTCCCATTGTACAGATGAAGGAACTGAGGCAGACAGTGGTTAGGTGACTTGCCCACAGCTTTACAGTTAATAAGTATCGGAGGCTTGATTGGAACTTAATGCTTCCTGACTCCATGCCCACTGCTGTATCCACTGGGCCACTTAGATGTCTTCTTAATAATGTTGGATCATCAATATCATCTTTACAGAAAGAGGGAAGCTCCTATATCCAGATGCAGAAGTGGAAGTCCAAAAGGAGAGTGCTTATATTTCTAGTGATCCAGATGTGAAATTAGAATAAAAACTGGTCATAGGTGAAATTTATAGGGTCATTGATGATTTACAATCTAGAAGGGACCCTAACATTTAGTCCTACCCTTCTAGATTACAGGTGAGGAAACCGAGTCCCATAGCAATTAGTTAAATGATTGACCCATGATCACTAAGTAACAAATAGAAGAGGGATTCTAGCACTCCCAGAAAATATAGGATTCAGAGCCAGAGTGATGTAAGAGATTTTTCTATTCCATCTTCTTTTTACAGAGAAGAAAACTGGGGGCAGCTAGGTGGTGCAGTGGATAGAGCACCTAGGTGGCGCAGTGGATAGAGCACCAGCCCTGAAGTCAGGAGGACCTGGGTTCAAATCTGGTCTCAGACACTTAACATTCCCTAGCTGTGTGACCCTGGGCAAGTCACTTAACCCCAATTGCCTCAGCAAAAAAAAAAAGAAAGAAAGAAAGAAAGAAAACTGAGGGAGGGGGAGAGGAAGAAGTGCTTCAAGTCACATAGCAGGTAAATTGGAAGTAGCAGAATTGGCATTCAAATCTAGAACCTGTTTCCAAATCCCTATGCTTCGTGGGAACCTCTCTTTTCCCTCTCTCTCACATCTCTGTCCTGCAACTTTTGAGGCACTTGTATCCTCCCTTCAATGTAAACCCATCTTGGGAAAGAATTGGATAGCAGTCATTTATACTTTACTATGAATTTAACACAATGTTTGCCTCTCCTAGGTATATTTACATTGAAGACTATATTTAATTATGGAGGAAAAATCTTTGTACCCTGGTAAAGTGCCCTTAAAATAATTCTGCTTAGGTATTTGTCTCTGACCAGGGCCAGTGTTCAGATGTCCAGACCTGGCTTTCTGTAGTCTATCATGCCCCAGGTACCACAAGGATTCATTAGAATCCCTGAAGATGTCCTGAGAGTTCTATACTGGGGAGAAGGCTTCCTGACTCAAATCCAAGTTTAATTCTAGAAACCATTTAGTTTCCCATAGCTCTTGTCCATGCTCTATCACCAAGGAGTACACAATATGAAAAAAGCTCCTTCCTTCCTTCCTTCCTTCCTTCCTTCCTTCCTTCCTTCCTTCC